>JALHBX010000752.1:0-30416 GCA_024340025.1 Tolypocladium tundrense | reverse complement strand
CCTGTAGACCTCTAGCAGCCCAGCACGTCCTGTGCCCCCCAAGGGGACCTGAGCAGCCTCACGGCCGCTGGACGAAAAACACACATACATACATACATACATACAGACACGGCAGGTCCGTGGCACCTCGATGCCGTCAGAACTCGAACCCGGCAAGACCGGAGCCCGCTCCGAGGTGAGCTGGGGCGGTTTGGAACCGCCCCCCCGACATGTCAGTTGCAGAGGCAAGCCTGTTTCTCCATCAAGCCTGCTGCAGGTGCCACGATGCCACTGAATCAATACTTGGCACGGCGTCGCCAATCAGGGCCGCCGTACGGACATACCGCCGAGGTTGGCCAGGAATGGCAATGCCCTTGGGCCGTCCGACGGCCCCGGCCAGGCATCCTCGTGGCCACCCGCACCCAAGCCATCGGAACGGCCTGTCCAGGGTAAGCGGCAGCGCGGGCGCGGACGCCACGGATGAGGACGGAGGGCCGTTTCTACCCTCGGCATACGAAGCACATCCGCGCTGCGGTGAGGATTGGCAACCGCCCGCTCCACAGCCGGGTCCCAGCCTGCCAGCCATGCGCAAAGGAAAGGGGGGCTTCCGGGGGGCAGCAACGGGGCGAGGGGGGCAGATCAGGCAGAGGCAGACGTCCTTGGTCAATTCCCTGCAGGCGGTCTGCTGTCCGTCGGCCAGTTGGAGTCCCACGATGGAGTCGCCGGCCTCTGCTGGTGCGCTCGGGTAAGCGTGGCGCTGTAAGACACGCTTGACACGCAGCGGAACAGTCAGCGAGCCGTGGCCGCTGACCACATCCGCCGCCGTCTTTTTAGTACGGGTACGAGGAGAACGCCAGGGCTCGGGTTGTCGGTCCCCAGACAACCGGCGCGTCATCGGCAGTGCTTGCGTGCGTCGGCGGGTTGCGCTCCGGAGTCTGGAGCCCCAGCGGTCGGCTTCACCAGGCAGCCTCTGCGCAACGAGAGCGCCCGTGCGTCCATGCTCGCAGGCGAATTTCAAACGCGTCGAGAGGACTCCGTACGGATACGGACATCTACGTAACCTGGCGTGCTCTGGTGACGAGGACACCAAACCTGCTGCTGGTTGCCTTGGAGCGCCGTTGTGGCCACTACCGGGGTGCACCTACGGCTCCTTCACGGGCTTGCCAATGCTCCGGCGCCGATTGGTCCGGCCGTCGAGAAACGAGCAACTCCTGACTCGAGAGCGACCCGGAAAGCATCGCCGAAGGCCCAAGGTAGCGGCATGATCGGGGCTTCGTGAGACCATGAGACCACGGGTAGAAGACGGTATTCTCCGGGCTGCGGCATCGGTGCAGCGGATAGCTGTCCGTCCTACGGAGTGCTCATACATGCAGGTCGAGCTTGGCATCGTCGTTGCATGCTCAACGCCAGTCGCGGCTCTCTCAGGAATCACTGACAATACGGTAGGTGAGGAAGACAAGGCAGACCAGACTGTCAACGAGGAAGGCTTGGTGAAGTAGGCTTGACAGCTTCGAAGAAGCCATCAGCTACTGAATCTAATAACAATAGAGATGCATACTTTGTTCTCGTAAATGGTTTGCGAATGCAGGAGGAGGCCAAAGGCAGCTGGTTGCCGATACCTACCCAGTAACGAAAGCTCCGAAGATCCGATCATTACGTAGGTAAAAAGGGCTGAAACACACCATGGGCGCAATAGCAATCAGCCCAAGTGCGCATTCGTCCAGCCCGTTTTTGGAAGTAGAACAATGACACTGTGGTGCGGCTGCTCGCTCCTTCCTTTCTGTACTGCTGGCATGTCGTCGGATGGAAGGCGCGCGACTGCCAGTTCCAGTGCAAGTCACAAAGGGGGATGAGTTGCCGTGTTGGGCAACCCGCTGCAGGCCAGTGAAAAACGGAAGAATCTACACGCCATATCAAAACTTTCCTTTACAGAGCACGAGTATCCGTAGGTGAGGACGCAGATGCTCTGCCAACGCACAGGGATCGTGCAACTCCGCCAAGCTTTCTTGAAGGAGCTTCCCAAGAACCGAGCCGGGGCAGGGACCAGCGCGCTACTCGTACGTCCTGCGCTGCAATCATCGTGCATTGTGGACTGAGTGGACTTGAGGCATTTCTCTCCGCATTCTCCATGGCAGGAGCCCGACCACGGAGCTGCTTCAACGGAATATCTGCAGTGCTTGGTTTGCTGGGACTCCCGAGTGGCCTGCCTCCTCGTGCATGTCGACGGCCGAAGAGTCATTTTACGCCGTCACCCGTCGCCCCAACCACGCTACTCGGGAACGCTGGGCTGCAGATGATGTAAGGGTCCAGCTTATTACTCAAGGCTCTGATGGTCACCGGTGGCCCGGGTTTGTGTGGCAAGATTAACTTCAATGTGATTGACGGGTTGCCCCGGGGCGTCGCACCAAGTACCGACCAGCCTCCAGGTCCCGCATCGGATTGCGAGTCGGCCGGTCCCAACACTGCCACGCAACGCCAGGCAAACAGGGTCGAGCCAGGCAGTCAAGCCGTTCACGAGCTCGGGCTGTGCCCCAATGAACGCGCCAGGATGGAGCAGGAACAGACAGCCGTGAAGCGCTCGGCCACCGCCTCTGCACGCTCACGTCAAGGTCCGCAAGAAGTGGCTCCGACGAAAATGCTCATCGCGAATGGCGGCTCAGGACGCAGGTTGAGTGGTGCCCCGGGCCGGATGGGACGAATGAGCGCGACGACCCCGGCGTCATTAGGTACGGAGTACTCCTCAGTGGCTTCTCCGCCCGACAGTGACTCGCAGGGTTTTTTTTTCGGTCGTTCGAGAACGACGAACTCTGACGAGTGACCAGCGCGTGTGTCCTTTACAGGACCCGTCGGACCCTGCCAACGCCGGACGGCCGGGAGTGGTTCCTCATCTGGGTTGGGTTGGCAGGGTTTGGGTTGGCAAGAAGGTTGGGGTGCTTTTTTGGCTTGTTCTGGCTGGAGAGCCAACCACGCCTTCATCAGTCAGGGCCTTCTTGCCACACCGTCACATCAGGCGACCGGCGTCGTCGGGGGGTGGCGGCAAAGACAAAGACAGACGGGGACGGATGATGCATGTGCGCGCGCGTGCGTGTGCGTGTGCGCGTGTGCGTGTGAGCCTGCGAGGCCGTACGGACTAATCCGGGCCAATTTGTTTGTCTGCGACCTGTGGCATGTGGCCACGGGCTCTGTCGTTTCGGCAGCGTCACGGTAATTTCGTTGAAGCATTCGCTGAGCTGCGGCGGTCCGTACAAAGTACTCGTACATGGGCCTGGGCCTGGGGGTTCGCCGCTGGAGCCAGTCAGCCGTGGAGCATTTCAGCGGCCGGACAGAAAGGATGGGGGCAAAGCACATGCCAGCCTTGCCGCGAGCATGGCCAGGGTTTCTGTCCGCCTTAGTACGGGTTCGTACGAAGAACTCTGCACGGAGTACTCGCACTGCACTGCTGGTGTGCCCAAGAAAAGCCTGATGGATCATGGCCCGTCGCTGGCTGCAAAGTCGGTGGCGACTCCACCCACACCCCTCCCTGTGCAGTACGTACTCGTACAGTACTCGCACACATAGCCCGCCCGCCCGAGCGTCTCTTCTGGCCTGCTTCCATGTTCGCTGACGCACCCCCGGCAACCCCAGAGGCACCAGCCAGCCATCAGAGAGAGGGCGCTGGGGCACTGGACGGAGTGATCGTGTGAGTGCGCCAATGCGTCGCGCCCCCTGGGCCCATGAGGTATTACGACCCGGCCGCGCCAATCAGCGGCCGCAGCGGCTCAGGTTTGGCGGAGCCTCCACTCCTCCTTGGTCTCCCCATCTTGCGCCAAATATGGACGTCCCACCAAGCAGCGACGAGACAGCCACTGGTGGGCCGGCCAGCGCCAGCCAGCCAGCCTGCCGGAGGGAGGGCTGGCTGGCAAGAAAGAGAAAGAAAAAAAAATCGTTCCTGGTACCTACAGGCCGTACTGTCCGTCCCTACCGCGGCGCTGTACCCGTACCCCTACCCGCTGGAGCAGGCCCTGTTGTTGTCCTGTCCGCCCACTGTCGCAGCCGGCTGTGCCGCCCGTAGCCTTCATCAACCTCGCTATCCCATCCTCGGGGCCCCATTTGGCTCCCACACAACACACACCCCCGACCTCTCTCTTCCACTTCTTCCTCAACCCTCACTCTCCCTCTCTCCTCTCCTCTCCTCCTCCTCCTCTCCCCCCTCTCCTCACTCCTCCACGGCAAACCGAATCCGCCGACTCCTTCGACAACCCGTCACGGACTCCTCACCGTTCGTCGACACTCGGATTCCGGTCTCTCGCGCGAGTCCTTGCCGCCGCCTCTCAGCTCGCCGCTGTGCAGGTTCCCCTTGTGTTCCCACGGGTCGACGACTGTGGTGGTTCTCGTAGCGACCACCTCGACCAGCCCCCGCCCCCGGGTTCACCTCTCCCCCTCTGCAGGCGTCTCTTGCTCCCACGGTAAGCAAGCCCCTGTTGGCCATGGGCCTCGTTCTGCGGCCGGCTGCTGGTCCTGCCGCTCTTTGCTTCTACGACCCGTCACGTCGCGGATCCGTTCGAGATTGTGTTGGAGCCCTTTGCCCCGGCATCCTCGCCACGAGCGACACGTGCATCAGCACACGATCGGTCGAGCACGGCCCGAGGCTGATCACTCGTCGCGTTCGACTTGTTGCTCGCGGCCCGTGCTGCTGTGCTGGGCGTGAATTTGCTGGCACATCCGTGTTGGATCCTCCCCTTGGGTCCTATTGTTTGGAGCCACGAACCTTCTCGCCGCTCCACGATTGTCAGCTGCAGCACAAGGCCGATGCAAAGAAACATTTCAGTCTGAACGAACAAGTTGCTAACTAGGAATGCAGAGTGCTTTGATCTATTGGTCCTTGTTCGGTGCATCGACTCGGCTCCGGTTGCAACGGCCGGCATCGACACATCGATTGTGCACAACTCGACGCACAGAATCTGAACGAGGCTGGTTCTTTCATCGAGCACTTTCGCAGCATCCTTTCTCTGCCGAATCATACCCGACTTTGACAGTCTTCTATATTGTCTTACAGCACGACAATACGGATCAGGCATTAAATGGCTCGACGATCTGATTAAGGTCCCACCGATTCTCCTTTCGTTTCCACGTTCGCGTCTCGTCGGCCCCGAGACAACGCCATCAGCTCCGTGTGGTCTACCCACGCTGTTCAGTCTCTGTGCCCTCGGTTCTCAGCCCTCCGACAAAGATCGTGTGTGATCTTCGTCGGAACCCCCTTCAACACCTTCATCATGCCGGGTGGCGTGTGTGCCGTCCTCGATTATGAGGTCGACATGATGGCTGATTACGTTGCTGAGATGGCGACGCGGGTGATTACTCCCGACGCCACTCTTACCTCGCCCTTCCGCAAGTTTGTCTCCCAGATCCTCACGTCGACGAGGCTTCCCAGCACCACGATCCTTCTTGGCTTGAACTATCTCGCCAAGCGCATCAACGCCATGAAGGAGCAAGGGCCCTACAAGGCCTCCGAGGGCCAGGTTTGGCGTTACCTCACGGTGTCGCTTCTCCTGGGCAGCAAATTTCTGGACGACAACACCTTCCAGAACCGCTCCTGGTCCGAAGTCAGCGGCATCGCTGTCTCTGAGCTGAATGCTCTGGAGTTTGACTGGGTCCAGGCTATGAGCTGGAGACTCTACGTCAACCTGGACCTCAGCAAGGACTACCAGGCCTGGCTTGACAACTGGCGTGACTGGCAGCAGATGAAGAAGCGCCAGGCTGCACAGGCCAGCCGGGACCGCCTTGCGTCCCTTGTGCCTGCCATCGACACGGAGCTTGCGAGATTCCACAGCAACCGCCAGTCGCCCCATTCGCGGTACCTCCAGGAGCAGGTTGCAGAGTACGAGCGCTACCAGGCTATGAAGGCCCAGCAGCGCAACTTCCGACCCCGCGATGCCACCTGGGCTCACAACCCGTGGAACGCACCGCTGACGCCTCCCGGCTCTGGCTACGGCACCCCGGACTACGTCACGTCCGCCACGTCGAGCAATGCTCGCTACAACGAGTGGTTTGCTCAGGCCACCGCCCAGTATGCCAACCGATACCCGCAGCCTCCCGCTCACAATGCGTTCTACCCGAACCGTCAGACCCCCTATGCCGGGCACTACGCGTACAACCAAGGCATCTGGGAACACGGCCTCGCTGAATGCAGCTGCCCGAGCTGTGCCACCCCGATGAAGCAGACTCCGTACTTCATGTCTCATGGGTACGGACAGCCCGTCGTGGGCTAATGCCGGCGATGGGGCTTCCTGCTTCCTTGTTCTTCCGATGGAGCCTTTGAGGTTCCCGCGAGAGCGATCCTTTTTTCATCACCGTCCTCGGACACCCAAAATATGGAGTCAGGGATTGACTTTAATGGCCACGAATTTTCTATACATCTCCCGAGAACGACTTTTTCTTCAGATACCCCCCCGGCACGAAAAAAAAATTGTTCATGCGATCAACTTCCGGTACATCACTTTCAGGTTCTATTGTCGACCACGCGCAGCACCCGGAAAAGTTGGCTTCCCCATGCCCTCAGGTTGTGTCCGACTCGGACCACCTACTTGGCAGTGCGCGCAGTCTTTTCAGAGGTGGCACCCCCATGGTGCAGCGACAATCTTCCATTTGATACACGCTCTTAATGGTCACGTTTGGCGTCTTGGTTTCTTCGACTTCGCGTTTACGGGGTTTGATCTCCCGATAGACCTTTTTTTCTTTCATTTTTCTCCATTTACACGACCTCCCATTTTGGTGTTCAGCGATTTGCCATTGTGGCTCTCGCTGCATGTCGCTCCCGAGCCCTCGACAAACTGGGCTGCTCACCAACGCGAGCGAGGTGCCGAGATGCACACATACGCCCTAGTCGGGGCGATTCATGATGAGCGACGAGGCCACATCCGCCAGACTGCACATAGACTTGGTCTCGTGCGTCTCATCAATGCGGTCATAGATTCAGGGACTGGCCTGCCATGCGCACGGCCGGTAGGTTTGGGTTTCATTTGTTCGCGGCATCGAGGTACGAAACTAGACAGACAAGTACCGCCAACGTCGATGCCCTCACTCCGTGTCCGCTTGGCCACGCGGCGGCTGCCGAACCTCCGATACTGCCTCGCGCCGGCCACGACGAATTTTATGATGCAGTATAGAACAAAAAAGTTTGGGAACAGTACATATTGCATCGTGCCTATCGACTGAAGTGGGCTTGGCTGTCTCGCCAGCAACAACAAAATGGGGTTTTACGAAACGGTTTTCATGCATTGCGTTCAGCGGGTAAAATGGGGGACTAGGCAGGCTGTTTGTCCCATTTGCTTGTGGGTTTCTTGGTCTTCATTTTCGGGTTCCTTCTCTTCTCGCCCTCTTGCTTTCCTGTCATCAAAGCTGGATCGATGCCTTTGCCTTTCAGGTTCCAGCCATACCGGCTGAGCACGCTCGATACTCCTTTGGCAGCTGTCTTTCTTCACGAGATCTTAGATGTCTTGTTTCATGGGCTGGCATTAGTAGAGACGCACGGGGTTATACGGACGGGTGGTTTGTGCGTCAAAGGTTTAATGACGATGCTTCTGTTGTGCGAGTGCTCGCAGCACACCACGATTCGTTTCATGTCATGAAGGTGTTTTTTTCTTTCCTTGGGCGCGGGGCGGTGTCTTGATTGCTAGGATGGCCTGCTGCGTCGTCTTTCGTTCAATGGTACCGGCAGCTGGCTCCTCGGGGTCTGTTTACCTCGTTTGCTTTTCATTGCTGCGACTTGCGAAAATGGGGTTGATGGGCAGATGGACTTGCTCAAGGATAGGCATTCAAGAGATGTCGAAGAGACGGAAGAGCGGCTGGATGGCATGGGCCTGGGACTGGAGAGCATCCTCACAAGCCACGACTACCTCTAGTGCTACCAGGTGCAATCCTGATGCTAAATAAACAAAGACTATACAGAAGTTTTAAACCTGATTGCCCCATCGACCTTTTTGGTTTGTGATTTACGTGAGCGCCATATTGCATCTGGCAGCTGTGCGGCGTGTGCCCCGTCGGCTGATTCTCGGCAAAAGATGCCAACAATGGCTTTGGTGACGGGCCTCTGCGCGAGTGAACTGCTCTCATACTACCATTCCTTACCACAAGTACGTTCATCTTCTGTAAGCTCTCATTCGCAAATCTGAAATACTGTCTGCTCGAAATTACCCTCGAACCCTCTTTCTCACGCACGAATCCTCGCTGTTCCTCACTAGAGCGTGATTTGAAGCTGCCCACCTCGAGCTTTCGTTCGCCTGCAAATACCAGCAACTCATACGATATATTGACTGCAGTGGTAGTTGAAACGAGGCAGAGAAAGTATTTTGAGTGCAAGTCATGGCGAGCCGCTTCGTGTCCGGCGGTACGATAAGTTCCAGCGGCGAGGTATCCAAAGTCGAAACCGCCGCGACGTCCCAACCACCAGAACAACCACCCCTGGGCAAGAACACAGAATGGGAGGCCGTGCAGCAGGAGCTCGAAGCAGAGCGGAAGCGCAGAGAAGAAGCTCGGCTCAAAGCCGCGACGGGCGAGGAGAAGAAGTCCCTCTACGACATTCTGCAAGCCAACAAAGGTGATTTCCGCTCACTACCTCACTGCCAAGCGTGATGGCGTTTGCGCCATGCTGACTGGCGGCAAACAGAGGCGAAGCAGGCGGCGATTGAGGAACAGAACAAGCTCAAGAACCAGTTCCGCGCGCTGGACAACGACGAGATCGAGTTCCTCGACGAGGTGCGCGAGCGCCAGCGGCGCGAGGAGGAGCGCGTGCGGCGCGAGACAGAGGACGGGCTGCGCGCGTTCCGGGAGCGGCAAAAGGGCGGCGGCGGCGGCGCCGCCGCCGACGTCGCACTGGAGGTTCCGGCGCGGCCGGAGGACGAGGAGCAGTGGGGGGTCGGGCGCAAGCGGAAGAGGGGAGCCAGGGAGAGGGACGTCAAGGGCGTGAGGAGAAAGGTCAGCGACGCGGCGGAGGCGAAGCACGCTGGGGATGGGGACGAGAAGCGGCCCCGGGCGGCAGAGGACGTGAAGGAGCCGCGGCGGGTTGTCGAGACCCCAAGGGAGGCGCCGAAGGAGAGGAAGGCGTCGGTGTTGGTGGACTACGGCTCTGATAGCGACGACGATTAGTTGCCCTGGAAGTGAGAATGCAACATATGACCCAGCGGGCGTGGCTCAAAGAGGAGTATAGATGCCTTGATTAAAGTAGATGGGATGATATGCAGTGAGTTCCCTCTATGATGTCCCTAGATGCTTTTCGCTTTACATAGATCCCCGCGGGTTGATATACAAGACCCCCGACGGAGAGCGGGCGGTAGTAATGGTACAGAACATGTCGCAACATATCGTCACAGCGGACTTCACCCAGTCCCTTAGTCGTCCAGGCTGCCGATGTTGGGCCCCGCGGGCTTGCTCGCAAAGGAGCTGGCGCCCCAGCGCCACATGCTCCGCAGGCTGCCCTTGATCCAGCCCTCAATCTCCTCCTCGGGGACGACGACCCTGGCCGCCCGCTCCTCGTCCTCGGGCCGCATCTCGAAGCGCCGCATGCGCTGCACGACGCGCGAGTCGACCACGACGGGCGACGTCCAGATCTTCTCCTTGGGCGGCCCGGCGGGCTTCCCGTCGTCCTCGGCGGGGGCGGGCTCGTCCTTCCAGACGCTCTTGGGCCAGTCCTTCTCCTCGAGCTCGTAGACGAGCTGCTGCTCGTACTGGCCGTCGGCCTCGCGCCACTCGCGCGACGCGGCGAAGCATGCGGCGGCGACCTCGCGGCCGATGTTGTCGGCGAGCTTGCGCCGGTTCAGGAAGCGGCCCAGGCGGACGAAGGTGTGGCTGAAGCCCAGGCGGTGCGGGAAGGGGATGGGCGTGGAGGGGGAGAACTCGACGGGGATGTGGGCGGGTGTGCTGGCGGAGGCGTAGTCTTCGGGGGCGTTGTGCGGACGGGGCTGCGGTGGCCGCGACGGCTTCTCGTCCTTCTTCTCTTCCTTCTTCTCCTCCGTCTTCTCGGCCGCATCATCGGCCGGCGGGACTTCCCCCGTCACTGGTATCGCCTCTACGACGACTGGTTCTGGCAGCGGTGGTGCATCCAGGGGACCTAGCCAGCCCTCGTGCAGGCCGCGCATGTACTCTTTCCAGGTATGGCGCCCAATCACGATATCGCCCTTGACGCCCTCATACTCCGGCACGCCCATCTTTTTCCTCAGGTCGTCGACCATGGTCTCGTCTGTCTTGGGGACCTCTTCGCCGGGCCGCTCAACCGCCATCCTTGATCTCCTAATCTTCTCGGCCACGGCGGCTCTTACGTCGCCCTGCTGTCGCCCCTGGACGAATTCCCAGTCGAGCCCGGATGCCGACAGCACCGGCTTCACGTACTCGATGAAGTGGTCCTGCGCGATGCGCAGCCCATCGCCGGGCGGCGCCTCGAGGTAGATGGTGAGCTTGCGCGGGAGTTGGTTCGCCGGGCCGATGAGTTCGCGGGAGAGCGGCTCGACGGCGCGGCGCCACTTTGCGGTCGCGCGGTTCTTCTCGCGCTTGTCGTAGACGATTGCCGTCGTGAAGGCGCCGGTAATGGCCCAGAAGATCATCCAATTGCGTGAGGGGAGCTTCCGCGGGAGGTTTGGGAGGCCGAGCGCGCGGAGGGCTGGATTGCCGGCGGGAGGCTTGGGGGGTGTCGCGCTGGGGCCTGCGGCCGGCTTCGGCGCTGGGTTGGAGTCGGCCATGGCGAGAAGCAGGTGGGTATCGAGGCCGAGTTATGAGTGAAGGCACACCGTGAGGATGAAGTCGAGGGCGTCCCCAAAAAGCCGCGGCTTGTTCCACGGTCGAGGTGGATGTCGGGCCTGGACTAGGTGGAAAAAATGGCCGCGATAAGAGCCGTTGCCGATAAGATCCGGAATGGAAATACCCACATCCGCAGGGACTTTACTTTCATTCATGATTTACTACACTGACGAAATGGTTTGCATGCAATTGATTACTTGAAGTCATGGTGTTTTCTGGAAAGGGGTATTCTTTCATAATTTCTCTCTGTAACTTGGCACCCGGTTGGATATTCCCCCCCGGGTCCGCGTTACGACAGTTAGAGAGGGATTGGCGCGCACAGTCTCTGTGTGACGGGCTGCACCAGTGAGACTGCTTCCACAACGCTTCTGGAATACACCGCAATGCAGGATCCTGCAGCTAGCCGCAGATTTCATCAACATCTCTTGAGCCTCGTGAGTACTACAAAACAAGGCCATGGAAGCAAAATTGCTATGATATTTCGAGAAAGATGTGATCAAAAAGCCCATGAGCAGTGATCGCCTGCCGTCGGGCGGGGCATAGGTTCTCGAGAGTGGGTTGTTGTGGCGCACCAACAGCGTTGGTGTAGATGCCCGGGCAAGTCGAGGGGTAATTGGCCAGGCCATTCTAGAAAAAATA
The DNA here is from genome assembly GCA_024340025.1 of Tolypocladium tundrense. Classification (NCBI taxonomy): domain Eukaryota; kingdom Fungi; phylum Ascomycota; class Sordariomycetes; order Hypocreales; family Ophiocordycipitaceae; genus Tolypocladium; species Tolypocladium tundrense. The sequence goes on along the minus strand of JALHBX010000752.1, from coordinate 19,031 downwards.
ACAGAACAGAAACTCCCTGATAACGTGCTGCGCCGAACAAGTCGTTCAAAGTCAATCTGGCTGGGAGCTGTTCGCTCCACGTGGGAAGCGGGTGCGGTGGGAACCACAAGTTGACGGTGCGAGACGGGACACAGCGTCAACGGCCAGACATCAGACCATCTGCGGGACATGGTAGTATACGAGCTGGCTCTTTTAGGGCCCCGCCTAGTCTAATGGCAGACTCTTTTCGGAATTCTACACGCTCTCGCATGGTCTACGAGTAGTATATACGAGTACGTCGCCGCGAGCAAGGGGAGGCGGGTTGGTTGCAGCCGTGGTCCAACAATCCAAGCGAGAGTCCACCCTCCCTTCCGACAGAGCTGGAGGGTAACACGACTGATCCCACGGCCAACAGCGGCCGTGTTATTGGAGCTCACCGCTTGGCGGCACGAAGCCGTGTTACAGGTGAGCCTGAGAGGTTGAAGTCTGGCATGCATCTAAAGGGGGGAGGGGGTAGAACCAACACGGGCCGAACGCCCAACCCGCCATGCTGGGGGTGGGAGAGAATAGGAATGGAAACACAGACACAACTTTGACAGCAACAGCGACTGTCCGCGTCCGCGGTTTGTCCCCCTGGTCTGCCCGCGCTGGGCGTTCAGTCGGGCGCAGGCCACCGCCTGAGTCCTCCTCTGTCTGTGTCCGGTGCCCCTGAACTAAACAATACGAGCACTGGGTGTAAGAGAGTAAGACAGCGCTCTGGCCAAGGCGACGGGAACTGTCCAGGCCGTGCGGGGGAAGGGCGAACCGACCCTGTTCGAAAACTGCATGCCTCGAGGGGTGGTGCCAGCGAGGAATGCAGGAATCAGCATACATAGGACGAAGTACTGCGTACCCGTAGATCTTTAGGGTTATAGGGCGATGGTGACAGCGGAAAGCCTCCAGAATTAGCGGGTGTAGCCCCACTCCGCCGACCCCTGACTCCTGACCGCTCTCGCCTACAGCCGCAGCCCGCCGCTGGCCTTCCGTCGTTCCGTCGAGGTGCTCTGCTGCCCCCCGAACCTCGAACCTCGACCTCGAACCTCCGACTTTCCAACACAGCGTCGACATCTACCAGCAGCAGCCCTCCACCATCGTCCGCGCAGGCCAACGAGGTGAAACGCCGTGCCCTCGACAGCGCGCTCTGCGGCTCTGCCCGGCTGGGACACCGACTCTGGTGCCGCGCACTCTCCGTTTCGGAGTGACCTGCCTGCACCGCCTGCTGCCGTTGACCTCCGTCGCGCCACACCTGCTGCGTTCCCGCTTCCCCTTACTTCGTACCCCTCGACCCAAACCACCACCAGCAACCACCCATCGGTCGCATCTGGCCCGCGATACCCTCGCAACAGCCCCCACGCTCGAAGCAGGCTCGCCATTGTGCCCCCGTCAGACGAAATGGACGGCAACAGCAATCGGCTGCAGCTCAACTTCGGGAACAGCGACCGGCTGCCGTTGAACGATAGAGCCTACCCGACGACCCCCTCGACCTTCCCCCAGCCCGTCTTCCCCAACCCCTCTGCGCAACAGCCCGGCGGCATGCAGACACAGCATCAGACGCAGCAGACGCAGCAGCAACAGCAGCAGCAGCAGGTCTACGGAGCCGCCTACCCCCCCCAGGGCTACTTCGCTCCAGGTCCTTCTGGCTACGCTTCCCAATATCCTCCTCAGGCTGCCAGCAACGACTACGCCCACGCCCAGAACGGCGTCTACCAGGCACGATCCAATACCCCCGGCACCAATGACCCCAACATCGGCCTTGCCAACCAGTTCTCTCACCAGAACCTGGGTGGCGGCGCTGCGAGGGGTGCCAACTATGCTCCTCGAGGACCTTCCCCCTCCCAGCGCCCGAGAACCGCGGGCGCGAGCGGGCAGCCCGCCGCCTATGGGGGCTACGTGAACGCGCCGCCGATGCCGACTCAGAACCCGCCAGCACCTGTTGTCGAAGAATTCCAGCAAGCGCCGGAGCGGAACCCGGACAGGTTCGGGCCCAACTCCAACAGCAACCAGAAGAAGTGCTCGCAGCTGGCCACCGACTTCTTCAAGGACAGCGTCAAGCGAGCTCGTGAGCGCAACCAAAGGTACCCACTTGCCCGTCCCTGGCGTGGCATTCCCGCCTCTGCCATTGCTTTTTCCTTTCGCTATTGACACGTTCCGCAACCAGACAGAGCGAGCTTGAGCAGAAGCTTCAGGATCCAGGACAGAGTGCGGCCAGGAAAGAACAGCTCTGGTCCACCGCAGGCCGGAAGGAGGGCCAGTACCTGCGATTCCTCCGAACAAAGGACAAGCCCGAAAACTACAACACCATCAAGATCATCGGAAAGGGAGCCTTTGGCGAGGTCAAGCTGGTGCAGAAGAAGGGCGATGGCAAGGTCTACGCCATGAAGTCTCTGATCAAGACGGAGATGTTCAAGAAGGACCAGCTCGCCCACGTTCGCTCCGAACGTGACATTCTCGCCGAGTCTGACAGCCCCTGGGTTGTCAAGCTCTACACCACATTCCAGGATTCTTACTTCCTCTACATGCTCATGGAGTTTTTGCCCGGAGGAGATCTGATGACCATGCTTATTAAGTACGAAATCTTCTCCGAGGACATCACGCGTTTCTACATTGCCGAAATCGTCTTGGCTATCGAAGCAGTCCACAAGCTTGGCTTTATTCACCGGTATGATCATTTCGCGACGTTTGCGCGCGACGCTGTTTCTGACTGCCAACAGTGACATCAAACCTGACAACATCTTGCTTGACCGTGGAGGTCACGTCAAGCTGACCGATTTCGGTCTTTCCACTGGCTTCCACCGACTGCATGACAACAACTACTACCAGCAGCTTCTGCAAGGGCGGTCGAACCGTCCACGCGACCGCAACTCTGTTGCCATCGATCAGATCAACCTCACCGTGAGCAATCGGTCTCAGATTAACGACTGGAGACGATCGCGCCGACTCATGGCGTACTCAACCGTCGGCACTCCCGACTACATCGCCCCTGAGATTTTCACGGGACACGGTTACTCGTTTGACTGCGACTGGTGGTCTCTGGGAACCATCATGTTCGAGTGTCTAGTCGGCTGGCCGCCGTTCTGCGCAGAGGACAGCCACGACACGTACCGCAAGATTGTCAACTGGAGACAGACCCTGTACTTCCCTGACGACATTACGTTGGGTGTCGAGGCGGAGAACTTGATCCGGAGGTGTGTAACTTTCCCACCAACGACTGCTTGCATGATGCTAACCGCTCTCCTAGCATGGTGTGCAACACGGAGAACCGTCTTGGGCGCGGCGGAGCGCATGAGCTCAAGAGCCACGCCTTCTTCCGCGGTGTCGAGTTTGACAGTCTGCGCCGCATCCGCGCTCCGTTCGAACCCCGACTCACGTCCAACATTGACACCACCTACTTCCCTACGGACGAAATCGACCAGACCGACAACGCCACGGTCCTCAAGGCTCAGGCTATCCAGAACAACCGCGGCCAGGTGGAAGAGTCGCCCGAGATGAGCCTGCCTTTCATCGGCTACACCTTTAAGCGATTCGATAACAACTTTCGATAGGCGGAGAAGGTGGAAGGGCGTTGCATCTGGAGCGCTGCCGTGCATTTTCGGGAAAGGGGCGATGTTGCTCTGAGAGCTGGCTGTGTTTCATGGAAAACGGCAATCTGCATCAGCACATGCGTGGAAAAACATACAGTGCCATACACGAAAGATGCGTGGTGGGAATTTCATGTCTACGCTAGGCTCTTTGCTTCTGCGCAAGGGTTGCATCAAGTGCTCTTGTTTTGGCAATCTGTGTTCATATGTCTGGTGCTTGACATCTAGATGGCTGTTGAACTGCTCTAATAGAGCAAGAGTATGGCTGTCGCATTGACACGACGTGGAGAGACCATGATTCTCCAAATAAGCAAGCCAACTTGTCCATTTGCCCTCCCGTTTGGTCGAGTGACCCCGATAAGCAATTCCATTCTACTCCCAACGCCGAACCGATGTAAAACTGATGCTGGTCAGCAATGAGCATGTCCGCATGTGACGAGCTGCTCCTTACTCGTTCGTCGTGACGTCTGATCATGCCGGATGCCCGCCCACACTGCAGGCTGACGCTATTGCATCCCTCGGACTTGGCGGGATATAGCCGCTTCTCCCTCATGCATACGGTGCCAGAAGAGCCACACCGCCGCGGTCGGTGTACCCTGGCCGCATCGTCCGTGGGAATGCTGGCGTTGGTTGATTTCCCCACGTCCGCCCGCTCACTTCCTCCCCGTAAGGCCCGGGGCAGCATTGAAGCGCTCCTCGCGCTCCGTCATGAACATGACCTGGATCCAAAACTCCTTGCCGTCGGGGTCCCAGAAGCAAAACTGACGGGCCTCGCGCTTGTCGAGCTCGCGGGCGGGGATCTTGAAGCCGACCGTCTCGTAGGGCTCAGCGGAGACGAGGAGGTACTGGAAGTTCTTGTCGGGCTCCTCGATGCGCTGGGAGAAGGCGTTCATGACCTGCCACTTGGGGGCGGCGTCGGGGGCGGCGTCGGGGTACTGCAGCTGGAAGAGCAGGCCCTGCTGGCGGGAGACGGAGTCGCGGATCTTGGTGATCTTGTAGCCCGGGCGGCCGATCTTGAGGACGTTGCGGCGGGGGCCGAAGCCGCCGACGCCGACGGGCAGGCCCGTGGCCGGGTCGACGTTGTTCTGCTTGCCCTCCTTCTGCTCGCGGGCGGCGCGGCGGGCGAGGTTGGTCTGGTGCTTCTTGCCCTGGGTGTGGGCGAGGTAGGAGCCGTCGTTCTGGTGGACCGTGAGGCAGAGGCGGCACTCGAAGGAGCCGACGTGGTTCTTGAAGAAGTAGGGGTCCTTGTCGAGGTCGATGGTCTCGAGGGCGAGCTTGCGCAGGCGCTCGCGGCGGTCGGCGTTGGTGGCCGAGTGGGAGGCGACGCCGCCGCCGCCGAACTTGGAGCCCGCGCGGTTCTGGTAGTCCATGGTGTTTCGCGGTCGGTCGGCCGAGGCTGTTCGGGTTGGTCGTGGGATGGAGGAGTGAGAGGCGGACTGCGGTGTGATGTGGTGTGGTGTCGCGTCTGGAAAAGTCGAGCGTCACCAAGGCGAGCGGCGCGGAATAATGTGGCGGCAGCTGTGGGCGCTTGGGCCAATCAACCCAGGCGCTGTCAGCAGCACAGTGCACAGTCAAACAGTGCCAACTGACACCTATATCCAACCTCCTAGGTTACTGAACACTTGACGATTGCTAGAGATTTCGCCTTACTTTACTCCATACACTCGTCCCCCAACGTGTCAATAATCAGACACAGAGCAGAAATGCCTCAGCCAAAGCCACCAAAGGGCACGGACACGGTCGAACCGCAGGAGGTTATCGAAGCGCTGGAGAAAGACGCAGCTTGCACCACTGACAGGAAAATAGACCGCATCCCAATGTTGCTTCTGTTCCTGTCTTTGGCCCAACTCGCATTGACCTAGTCTGAATCAAGTGCCACGTAGGCCCTGTTCCTCGAGATGAACTCCTCGACACAACCCACGAACCTGTCCAGCTCTGCGCTCGGCGTTTCCAAAATCAGCGCAACGAGTCCACGCCGCGCGATCCAGAACCCGGACTCTAGCATCTCAAACCAAAAGAGGTCTTTCAGCTGCTGAACATCCCTCACACCCGACGCGTTCGTGATCACCCTGGACCCATCCTCAGGGAAGTGGGCGGCCATGACGGTGCCGCAGCCGGTGAAGCACAGCTTGGTTCCCTCGGTCACTCGGTTGAGCTCGGACAAGAACTGGTTCCCCCTTTCAGTGAACTCATTGGCAACGCGGGGGGTGTAGATCTCCGTCAGCCCGGCGTATCCGAGGTGCATGGCGAGCGTGTTATTGTTAAAGGTGCCCGAGTGCGGCAGTGCATGAGGCGAGCGAGGGTCGAATGCGGCCATAATGTCGGCTCGGCCGCCAAACGCGCCAAAGGCAACGCCTCCGCCGAGCCACTTGCCAAAGGTCTTGAGGTCGGGCTTTAGACCTTGCATGCCAGACAGTCCGCCGGCCGACATTCTCGACGTCATGACCTCATCCAGGATGAAGAGCACACCTGACTGTCTCTACATCAGCGTTGCTGCTCAATAGCAAGCGATGCAGTTCCAACATACCTCCGAAGCCGTCTCCTGGAGGGCAGCCAAGAACGCGGGAGTTGCACATATGCAGCCGCCTGCGCCTTGCATCCCTTCAACGAGCACAGCGGCGACACCTTCGCTCCGTATGGCCTGAGTAGTGCCCTCCACGTCGTTGAACATTGCAACAATCCAGTCGTCAAGGTCCACGTTGTTCGCGGCCGGCTTCCCTCCTGTGAAGCTCAGGAAGCTGCCGTGATAGCCGCCGTCAAATACGACGATCTTGCGCTTCTTTGTGAAGTGCCTCGCTGCCGCCAGGGCTTGCAGGTTGGCCTCTGTGCCTGAGTTTGTGAATCTCACTTGGTCGATCTCAAAACGATGACAAATCTCCTTTGCAAACAGCTGCTCTTGAGCCGTTGTCGCGCTGACGTTCATGCCCACATTGTCGAGAACGTGTCGCACGGCGTCCTGGATGACGGGGTGGGAGTGTCCGTAGAGGGCGGCCGTGAACTCGCCCGTGAAGTCGACGAGGCTGTTTGACGTCAAGTCAACAGCACATTCGGAGAGGCAGCAGCGCTTACTTTTGTTCGTCTTCAGACTTGATCATATATCCATTGCCGGACCGTACGCATAGAGGGAACGGATCCGTGTGAAGCACGGCTCTCGTGTTGCCTCCTGGGAGGGACTTGACGGCTTCGTCGTGGAGGACCCTCGACTTGGGGTTTTGCCGCACATATCTTGCAATGGCAGCATCCAGGGCTGCCTGAAGCCTTTGATTCTGCAAAGATGACATTCTACCTCGTGATGTCGAAAGAATCAAGGTTGGTGCGTTGTTGCTTCAACTCGTAGAGACGGCAGGGGATCTATACGAAGTACCGGCACCCTACCGAAGCACCTGAGTGCTATATTACGTATACGTACAGGCAACAGATGGCCGTCTGCCATGAACTGTATTTTGTAATAGTTAGTACAGTTCTCTTATTTATAAGCAATACGTTGGTTGGCCATAGAGTCTCAACGTAGGTCGAGTGCAGAGTACTCCATACAGGCAGTGGAGAGGGGGACGGGACATGGTGGGGCCAGCCAACCGGGAATGCAAGGCGGTCAAGGTGCGTCAGCCGGCAGAATCTGCATCCCACCTCAATTTTTTTTTATGTAGCATCCACAGAACCCAGCGCCGCGCAGTCAGGACCAAGACAGCATCCTCGACCCGACTTTGACCACAATGGCGGGCTCAATCAATAAACCGAAGAGTGAGTTTTGTCTAGGCTTGGGCCCGTGTGCTTTGCCGCCGCAATCGTGCTAATGGACTCGCAGAACCACAATCGAAGCGCGGCACTACGCGCCTTCGCCACAAGATCGAGAAGAAGTCGCTGGCCAAGCAAAGGAAGCAGCGCAAGCTCGCAAAGAACAACCCGGAATGGCGCTCGAAATTGAAGAAGGACCCTGGCATTCCGAACTTGTTCCCGTACAAGGAGAAGTTGCTTGCCGAGATTGAGGAGAAGCGCATGAGGAGGGCCGCCGAGGTGCAGAAGAAGAGGGAGATGGTAAAGGCGGCCAAGACTGGCGCTCAGCAAGACGACGCGGAGGTCATGGACGATGCCGAGGTCGAAGACGAGGAGGTAGAGGACATGGATGACGACGACATGGACGAGGACGTCGACGAGTCGAATCCCATGGCCGCGCTGATCGCCAGCGCCAGAGCCGCAGCGGCAAAGTACGACCAGCAGCTCGAGGACAGCGATATGGACCAAGATGACGACTCCGACGACTCCGACGACGGCGGTATCCACGACGTCTCCGTGGGCCAGGCGTCCTCGCGAAAGACGTATGACAAGGTCTTCAAGCAGGTCATCGAGCAAGCCGACGTCGTTCTCTACGTCCTCGACGCCCGCGACCCCGAAGGCACTCGGTCCAGGGAAGTCGAGCGCAGCATCATGGCCGCGGCCTCTGGCGGCAAGCGACTCATCCTGGTCCTCAACAAGGTCGATCTGATCCCGCCCAAGGTCCTGCGAGACTGGCTCATCTACCTACGACGCTACTTCCCCACGCTCCCTCTGCGCGCCTCGGGTGCCGCGTCGAACGCTCACACATTCAACCACCGCGACCTGACGGTGCAGAGCACATCGGCGACGCTGTTCAAGGCGCTCAAGAGCTTTGCCGCGAGCCGCCAGCTGAAGCGCGCAGTGTCGGTTGGCGTTATCGGCTACCCCAACGTGGGTAAGAGCTCCGTCATCAACGCTCTCCTTGGGCGGATGAGCGGAAAGGGTGCGAGTGCCTCCAAGGCTTGCCCCGCCGGTGCCGAAGCTGGTGTGACGACGAGCATTCGGACCGTCAAGATCGACAGCAAGCTCACGCTTCTCGACTCTCCCGGTGTCGTCTTCCCCTCGTCCTCATCCGTCCAGTCGGGCGGTCTCGTCTCCCTCAAGAACGCCACCGAGGCGCACGCCCACCTCGTGCTGTTGAACGCCGTCCCCCCGAAGCAGATCGACGACCCTATCCCCGCCGTCACCCTCCTCATCCGCCGCCTCTCCACCTCTCCCGACCTCATCCAGAAACTCACCGACGTCTACGACATCGCCGCCCTGCTCCCGAGCCGCGCCGACGGCGACGTCACAACCGACTTCCTCGTCCAGGTCGCCCGCAAGCGTGGCCGGCTCGGACGGGGCGGCATCCCCAACATCAACTCCGCCGCCATGACGGTCGTGACCGACTGGCGCGATGGCCGCATCCAGGGATGGGTCGAGGCGCCTGTGCTGGCCGTCGAGTCTGCCGATGCGCCTGCGAAGTCGGGCATCAAGAATGCCGGCGAGCACGCGGTTATGCCTGACCAGAAGGAGATTGTCACGGAGTGGGCGGCGGAGTTCAAGCTCGAGGGCTTGTGGGGAGACGGGGGCGTCGAGGAGGACGTGGAGGCCATGGAGCAATAGACTGCGGTGACAGTGAGGAGTGCTTCAATGATGTTGTTCACAAGCTGCTTGGCGTTCATAGGATGGCTGGGACTAGACCATAACATAGTGGTTCTCGCAGAAACGGATTTCATTCTCTCTACTCTTTGCACTGCCATTTCCACCCAAATCATAAGACATCCATGTGATATTCAGGCGCCGATCAGCTCCATCTTGACGCCGCGCTTGCCGGTTCTCTCGTCCTTTTCGTCACGGACCCTAACCTTGACCTTTTGGAAGAGTTCCACATTGACCGCCCTGCTGCCCTTTGTCGTCAGCGTGTACGACTCGGCGTCGAACTCGCTCTCCGGCTCCGGCTCGGCCAGGTCCCGCAGGCGAATCAGGCCCTCGATGCCGAAGCGCGGCACGAGGACGACGAAGCCGTTACTGAAGATGCGCATGACGAAGGCGTCCTCCTCGGCGACCTTGCCCTTGAGCGCCTGGCCGACGTAGTAGGCGATGCTGGCGCGACCGGCCATCTGCGCGTTGCGGTGGCGCACGTTGATGTTCTTGCACACGGCCTCGAGGCGGCCGCGGCTGCGGACCGATGGGTGCACGGCCTCGTAGCCGATGGCGGCCGCGAGCTGCCGGTGGGCGAGGAGGTCGGCGTAGCGGCGGATGGGGGACGTGAAGTGCGTGTAGATCTCCGAGGCGAGGCCGTAGTGGCGGAACTCGGGGTACGCTTGGGTGCCGGAGCAGAAGTACTCGGCGCTCATCATGCAGCGGGTGGCCATGATGCGGACGAGGGTGTTGAAGAAGGGCTCCTGCGGCTCGACGCACTGGTCGAGAGAGTCGGCGAGCGCCTTGCTGGAGTCGGTGCGCAGCTCCAGGCCCTTCTTGACGCGCAGCTGGTTGGACAGCTCGTCAAAGTTGGTCTTGGGCGGCGCGGCGTGGCGACGCAGGATGGCCGTCTGGGGGAACGCCTCGTATATCTTGGCGGCGACGCTGACGTTGGCGAACAGCATGAACTCCTCGACCAGCGAGTTGGTGTCGAGGAGCTCCTTCGTCTTGACATCGATGGGGTCGGACGATTCAGATTCCATCTGGACCTTGACCTCGGGCGACGAGAGGCTCAGCGCACCCGCCTCCATGCGCTTCTTCTTGAGCTTCTTGGACAGCTTGAGGAGCATGCGCATTCCGTTGGTGAGATCGTCCTGCTGGGCCTTGTCGTCGATGCGGAGCTGGGCCTGTTCGTAGCTGAATGCCTCGCGAGACTTGATGACGGACTTTGTGAACCGGACGTTGACAATGTCCGCGTTCTTGTTGACCTCCCATATGACGGAAAAAGCGTAGCGCTCGACGTACGGCTTGAGTGAACAAAGATCGGTACCAAGAAGCATCGGAAGCATGTCGATACGCTTGTCGACAAGATACACCGTCGTGCCACGGATGCTTGCCTCGGAATCCATGGCATTGGCCGGCTTGACAAAGTGCGAGACGTCGGCAATGTGGACGCCGACTTCGTAGTTGCCATTTGGCAGTTTCCTGGCGTGCAGCGCGTCGTCGATATCCTGACACCCAGGAGGATCGATGCTGCAGATGAGCAGCTCTCGCAAATCTTCTCTGTCCCTCCATCCCGGGTCGTCCGTGCTAGCAGGGACCTTCCAATCGTGTCCCTCTTTTGGAAGACAGTCGAGGACAGTCTTCGGGAAGGGTCGATACTGAACGTCCCATTCGAGAAGCAATGCTTCCGTCTCAGCGCCTTTGGTCTCGAGCTCTCCGAGTGACCGCACAAAGTGCCCAACCGGATGTCTCGAGTCCCTGTCCCATGCGTCTATCGTCACGAGCAGCCGCTTGCCTAGGAGTTCCGAGACCTGGCGGGTGCGAAGTCGGATCTTAGGAATCTTCTTATCCATGGGGATAAGGAAGACGCTGTCCTGCTTCCGGCCTTGAGTCGAGGACTTGCTGGCTGACGACGGGTCGATGTGGCCCACGTACTGGCGCCAGTTGCGTTTGATAACACCGACTACCTTGGCAGTGGGTTGTGGTTGGCTCTCAGAGGAAGCCTTCTGCGTCTTCTTGACCTCCTCTTGCAGTGCCTTTCGCTCCTTGTCGGAAATGAAATCGTCTCGCTCTTCAGCATCCGCATTCTCATTCCGCGTGATGGTATCCTCCTCGATGATCTTGGTCGACGGCTCTTTCCACTTATCTTGTGGGAGAAGCTCTACCACCACGACATCCCCATCAACGGCTCGGTTGATGCTCTCGCGGCCGAGGACGAGCAACGGTTTGGGGAAGGCAGGAACTTTGATCGAACCCTCCAGATAGTTGTATGGAGACACGTTGAATATCCCCTGGTGCATCAGTCCCGCCTTGACTCCGGTCATCATCTTTGACATGGTGTAGTATTCCGGATAAAGCATCTGCGAGGGCTTCTGGAAGCCACCTTGGCTCTGGGACTCGGCAACCATGTCGAGCAGCTTGTCGCCATCCTCAAGACCCTTGACGTAATTTGCAAGAGTCGAGGCATTGAGGCCTGCCGCTCGAGCTTTGCGCAGATTTTCTTGATCATCGCTGAGCATCACGACCGCCGGGACCTTTTTCGCCTTTGTCCGAGCGAGGTGATCGCCGTACCACTTGACGGCAAGCCTGACAGCACGATCGTTTCTATCATTGACGCTCTCGTTGGGCTCACGATTGACATACGTCTCGAGTCGAAAGTCGTTGTAGAAAACATAGAAGCGCTTGTCTTCACTCTTTGTCAATCCCACCAGACGATTGTAGAGAGGGAGAGAGCGGTTTCGAAGCTCTTCCAAAACCGTCTGTAGAATAATGACATCACAGAAAGACGATCCTTGCTCGAAGAGGTCCATGGCATTTAGCAAGGCATTGGTATCAGGTACCAGGTAATGGCCCTGGGGAAGTGTCTTTGTGCTGGCGGGCTTGTCCGACAGGACAAAGGGCTGAGCTGGCATATCATTAGTCTCATAGCCCTGGGAGAACATCTTACATGTGTGACTTACTTTGACCAGCGGCGTTCCTCGGAGCTCCCTCCAGGCAGGCTTTGCACAGCTTCGAAGAACATGGTATATCAGTTCTGAGGTAGACTTCCCTCACAATTTTTTGAACCTTGCCGCTGCGCGTTGATCGAACGTAGACCTTGCTCGAGATGTTGGACGACAGCGGGTCTGCCTCGTGTGATCTCTTGAGGCTCGTCATGGCGGAGTTGTCTTCGTCTCTCACAGAGGCTGAAAAAGCTGATGTTGAAGGTGCAGGGGGTGGGAGCGTTTAGCAGGCGAATCAAAGGCACTGGTGCGCTTGCTTATCGATACCGATAAGTGACGTCGGACAGCACAGTTGCACGCCAGCAAGCCCATGGGCGTTCTGCTCGGTCAAAGACGAGTTTCGAATACATGCTGCTCAGAGTGATTGAAATACCACATCTCAAGACCATCGTATCTTGTCTCTGTTTTCAGCACTCTAATGGTGGTCAGGAAAGGTACCTGGAAAAGCTGCACCAAAGTCACATGATGTTGTTCTGATTGTCACGTGACTGGCATATTGTTTAGAGCTCCCAGCTCCAACCTCCGTGGCGAAATCACAGGTCTCAGGGGTCGATCGCCAACACCTCAATATGAGCCTCAGCATGGGCTCGGGGCAATCCACTGGGTCAATGTGAGAATATTGGCCGAAAATATCAAGCTCCAGATACACTTGGACATTGCACTGGGTGAGTTGCCGCTTCTAAACATCATTCCGAACTGGGAGAAACCCACACGGGCACGCTACAAGCTGTAGCTGTCGACCTCCCAGACTCTCCCGTTTTAGAGGGAAAATTAACGGGCTTGTTTTTTTCCTATTTTATTTCTTGGACGGACCTGGTGATGCCACCCAACTCCAGGGTCTCGCATATTAGTTGTAGGAAATGGGATATCAGGTCGACAGTGTCGCCTTATCGATATCATTTCCATATGGTGGAAGCCAGAAACTTCTTTCCTGTGTTCTAGACTGCCAGGTTTGGAGAGTGACGCTTCTTCCCTTCCGTCTACGCCAAACACGGGCTTTCAGTTTTCGCGTCCAGTGGACTATGAGAACTTGCCACGCCTTCATCCCGGCGTCTCGCTCACAAGCGACAGGGCAGCAAAAATTGGTCAGCGACAGCGTGGAACTTACGGCTACTTCGTATCTTGCCGCACTTGCGTGTCTCCGGAAAACATGAAGGGTGAAAGGCGGTGATCGATTCCGGGCGCCAAGAGCCATCGCAGTTGGATGTCTCACCGTTGACAAGAGAACATTGGGCAGAGTCCTCCGATAAGCCCAGGAATACGGACTGCACGGTTGTCTTGCATAATTCCGTCGAAGCTGGTTGGTCCCGGCGTTGCTGTGGCTGCCTTTGCCTCCGACGCCAGATGACCCGTCAAACGAACCACTCCAGGCCACTTGCAGCGACGCAACGTTCCCGAGCGACATCAACTAGTCTGCATGACCATTGCGGGAATTCACGGCGATTCTGGCCTGTTGTGGCGAAGACTTGGCTTGTGTCGCCGGCCGGTGCCGGTGTTGGCTGGGTGCAAAGCCCACCACGACCGCGATATCGGCTGGCCCGGTCACAGGATTACCGCTTTACCGGAGCAGTCATGCCACGGGCGATGCTACCAATGCGGGAAACAAGCATATACGTCGTTTCCTGGCGTCGATAGGCAAGCTGCAATCGTCGGGTGTGCTTGTCGATATTACCCCCTTCATTTGCCAGTCACCGTGGGCTGGGAACATTAAGCCCACCGAAACGCGATAGGCTCGGCTATCTCGGCGATGATGATCAACGGCGAACAAAATCCCATGTCGCTGCACTCTGGTGCTGGCAGGGTCTGCAATGTAGGCTCATGATGTGCAGCTCTGTGGGCCACCGGCCAGTGGCCTCATGATCCATGCAACGCTCAGCAACCAATGGAAAGGTTGAGACTATCACTATTCCCTGGGGCTGCCTCGCGGGACATCGATGACACCCGTTCACCTTTTCCGCCTGGCCAGATTGCGTTGGGCTTTCGCGGAGTGCTTTGGTGGGAACTAGAACGACTGCTAATCCGTCTTGGATGACACCGCCGATGCGAAGCCTTCTCGATGCCGATGACTATATCAAACTGTGTCGTATATATCGCTGGCGGCTTGGCACTCGACCGAATGTCTCGCGAAAGCAGGTATTGATGCTGACATGCGAAACGGACCGGGGACAACCACCACCAGACACCCAAGAAGCCCGATGGCTGTGTCCGGCGCTTCGAAGATTACTCGTTCTTGTTTCGGGAACCGGGTTGTGAACTGGCTGGGCCGCAAACAGGGGGCCCCTATTACTCGCGGTTTATGACGAAGGTGACACTGGCTTGATCCCGCAAGCTAGGTACCGATGTGACTGGAGACTCGTTTCGTCAAATGCATCTTGTATCGGCATTCGCGGCAAATCTCACCTATATGCGCGGATAACTCGGGCCTGGTCCCTGCCGTATCGCTTGAATATTTGTCAGGAAGCGTAAGCCCTGGGTTGGCCAGACCTATGTTCCTCCCGGTTCATTTGCACAACTGGATGCTTTATAAGTACACGAGATGGCCTGTTGGTTCACAAGCCATGGACGGAAGCTCGGGGTAATATTGGTTGTCAGGTCTCACGCAGTGGCGGCATACGCCATGTCACCGACGCCAGGATTCCGACATCCAGGCCAATCACAGGTGTGTCCTGGAGAATCCTACAGTAGATGGAGCGGCTCGTCAATCTTGAGAGACCCTTGCTGGCCTTCTGCAAGACCCCAGGGAATGCAGTTAAGACTGATGATACGCGCCGTCGATGACATGGAGCGGGCAAACATGCAACCCTCTCGGGCGGCCGTTTCACGCCGGACGGGTACCAAGACACCCCTGGCATTGGCACATCCTCCACATGCGTGGGGAGCGATCTGGAGTGTCGGCAATCTTGGGGGATTTTCACTTCGGTTGTTTAGGTGTGTGTGGCACTGTTCTGTGCGTGTGGTGTATGCCAAAGGGTAGATCCGTGTCACCCTGTCAAGTTAATATGCACCGCAGCACGGCGACACAAGCAGTGTTGGGCTGCAAGAATAGGATCCGACAAGGACGGGTGGGGGATTCGTGAGATGCATGCCGTGTGAGGGACGAATTAGAGCTGCAGCCAGGGATTGGATGCATGATGGCAGCACTCCCTGTGCTACCTTACTGTTAAGGCCCAAAGGACGGGATTCAACGGAATGAGCAAGGGTCGGCAAGGGGTTGCTTGCTCATGTGACAGCAGCCTGCTTGGTACGGAAGCTTATGATGACTCTGTCGACGGCGGGATACAACTTGGTTGACTACAGGATGGTTTGATGCAGCGCGAGATGGTGAGGCCTGGAGGAGCTCACGAGACGCGCCATCTAGTGTGCGACATGCATAAATAAGCACAGCCTGCTGAGGGCGCAAAAAAAAAACAGGGACCGTGATCAACGGGGAGCAAGATTGCCTAGAGTCTGACCCCAGGCGCGGCCGTCGTCCTCGTCGCAGTTTAGGCCACAATCGACCGATATATCAGCCCAAGAGATTGCAAGAGAGGGGGGATATCCTGCTCTACAACAGACTACCTACCCATACCCGTATAAAGTACAAACGTACATTCTCAAGGTACGTTGTTGGCAAGCCTTCGTGTGGAGTTGCTTTTGGACAAGCATCGCAACAAGCTATTGATTTTCCAGCATGGAAGGACGAGCTCGTGGCCGTCCCCAGACGCAACGACGAAGGATGGCTATACGGCCGGCGTGATTGGTCCGAGGACATTGGGCTCACGAGGGTGGCGCGTGGATGAAGGCACGATAACTTGCAGTAGTTGGGCTAGAGGCGTGGAGGCTTGAGGCGTGGAAGCTTAAGGCGTGGCGGCGTGCGAGGCGTGGAGGCGTTGGAGACGCCTGTGACTACGCCTGTGACTACGCCTGTGACTGACGAGGAAAGAAGAACGCGCAACGGCGGCTGCATCACGATGATGCAATCCAGCAGCGACGCGGACCAACCACAGCGCTGCATATTGTAACGCAAACGGGCCGGGCGTCGCTGCACAGGGGGACGAGAAAACGAAGGACCGTGGAGGAATCCATCATCTGTCAATCTCACACGCCCGAGAGGCCGATGCGACGGCGGACGCAGCCAAACCCGGAAATGGGCGTCTACGAGGAGGCAAGGATGGAATTAGGCAGAACATGAGCCCAACCAGAGCCCACGATCATGACGGCTTCGATGCGTATACGGGCACCAAGCACGATATGATGCTATATTCGGCCGGTCTCAGAGAGAGCTTCTATTATTCGCCGCCCGTGGAGATGGGTGCAACAGGGCCGATTCCAGTGAATCACTTGGCGCACCGTTCTGGAAGCGATGACTTGATGCAGAAGGCCATGCACGGCGGAGGGTTCCATCACCGTCATCAACAGGCCAGGGAGCTGAAGATGAAGAGCAGCAGGCCGGCGAAGTGGCGGACGCAGCAGCAAGAATAGCAGCCGGCGCTATTGTCGGGGTTCGTTCTAGTGCTGGTGGGCCTTCCTAGCGGCACGGTAGCGCATCGTCTCGGCTGGCGAGGGGTCACTTTGAGGCGTGCGTTCGACTGTCAGAAGCAAGTGGCTGAGGGCCTAAGCTGGCTGAGGGCCTAAGCTGGCTGAGGGGGGCCCTGAGGCGCGACGCGAGCGACGGAGCGAGCTACTCGTAGATAGGTAGAGCTGTTGGCCGGCACCGTGGAGAGGGTCCGAGGTCGTCCACGGAGCAGGGCGAGCGGGTCAGGACTCAGCAGCATGACATGACGATGTCTCACGCGCCGCGTGCGCATGGAGGAGCAGGAGGCTCTCGAGTCTTGACCTCTCTCGCAGACGGCCGCCGGTGCGGGGGGTGGTGGTTTGCATCTCCTCTGCGTGGTGGCCGGCACAACCTGGCATGGCGTGGCCTGGCGTGGCATGGCGTGGTCTGGGGTTGGGCGATCGCATCGTTCCCGCACCTCACACACGCTTCCCAAGTGACACACGAAAAGAAAGGCAGACGCAAGGAAGCGGACGACGAGGGACATGGGGGTGGCCCCCCTCCCAGGCCCCCCAAGCCCCCATCCCCATGGCCAGCGATCCACTGCGCGAGACGGCTGGACGAAGAGGCAAAGTCGAAGCCACGGCTGGCGTCTTAGTGCGAGCGAGGCGTCCGCGATTCCCAGCTCTCGGGGATGGGCATGGCCGACGACTGCAGCGATTGGGCCAGCTGCTCGAGGCTTTCGCAAGCCACCCCAGCAAACGCTAACTAATGCAGTGCCGCGCCGCTCATCACAGGAAACGGCGGAGGGGGCGAGAGGGTGCGGGCCGCCGACGCAAGGCTATCGGTTTGTCTCTTGTCGTTGTCTCTCGGAGCTGATACGTACGAAGTACGAGCACGAGGAGTCCATACGGACGGACTACGACGGACTACTGCTCCTCCGGTCGGGCCTTTGGGGCTGAAGCGAGACATGGAGCCCCCTCGAGTGGTCATGAGAGACGACCAGGAGAGCCGCGTGAACGAAGCCAAGGCCGTCGCCAATAGCGCCGTCAATTCCAAGGGCAGGGCAGCGATAAACAAACTGGCGGGGACCCTTGGCTGCTGAGCTCGGGCTGCTGGCTCACGAACTGCGCTGCGCGAGATGCGCTGGAGACATGAGCGGCCTGCTGCGGTACAACCGTGTCACGCCCGGGGTCATGCTGTCTCGTGAATCCATCCTCGTCGGTCGTACGGCAGCGTCGGAGGTTTGTTATCAGGTGGTTGCTTGCGAATGCAGGCATGCGAGGACGCGCCATCGCCTAGCCGCTGCTTACCTACTTACTTACAGGCGACCAGGCCGCGCCCTGGCACGTTCCTGATGCCCAGGGAATACGGACTACGGGGTACGATGGCTGCGATGGACGGCGCCGGAAGCGTATTACCTTGCTCGGCACCGCCGGGGAAGCTCGTCATCTGGGCTCTCACGCCCGGTTTCAAGACGATGAGGTCATTCACGACGATACGTACGTATTCGACCCCGGCCGTTGAAGAGTTGGCTCGTTCATACCAACGACCTGCGCGCATCTATGAATAGCGTCGACCGGAATGCGAACTGATCGACACAGGCCGAGGCGGACGCGGTGACGTGACGTTGGGACTCTGCTGAGGAGCGACATGCCGAGGCGAGGAGGTAAAGTTTCGGCAGAGTACCGAGGCGCCCTCGCACGACTGGAGCAACAGCTGGCGGTGGGCAGAGAGGTACCCACGCGGTACCTTCCAGCCTCCCAGCGCGGTCGCTGTGGGGAATGGAGGTTTATGGCCGTTCTTCCCTGCCTGCTTCTAGCGCAAGCGGCGACGATGAGGGAGCGAGTGACCTGTTGGTGGCGGGCGTGTTGGCTGGCGCTGGAGGTACCCGGGCCCCTCTGCCACGCCCCGCCCCGCCGCTTTACCGCAGGCGGTTCTCAGCGGTCCTCCGCGGTCCTCAGCCCCGAGCACAGCATCATGGCCAGGAAGTCTGATACCCAGGCGTCCGGCGTGTACGAGCGGCGACACGCGCGTTGAAACAACCTCCTCAGTCTTGGGGACTTTGCGCTCTCCGGTCTGCGATTGCGCAGCAGCGTCGCATCCGCCGAGCCGGGCTCCTCCGCCATTCATATCCCTCCGCCCCTCCGTTCCAAACACGCAAAGCGAGCACGAGACGACGAGGTATGCGCCGGGCTGTGTCATGACTGTCCCAGGGTCCGGCCGCGGGCGCCCATAGCGTCAGGCGGGCAGCGAGCAGCAGCAGCAGCAGCAGCACGCGCGCACGCACTGCAGCTGCAAGCAACGACGCAACGCAAACGCAGCGCGCAGCGCGAACGCACACGAATCCGCAACGTCCGGGACGGGGTCCCCTGCTGGTCTTGTGCTTTTTCCCTCTTGCTGCCTGGGAGATGGGAAGGCGACTGCATGTCCGAGGCATGTATGTACCCGTGTGTACGTGCATGTAGGTAGCGTCTGCGGGCACGTTGACATGCGCAACTGGAGCCCCTCCCCCCCCCC
>JALHBX010000751.1:0-12531 GCA_024340025.1 Tolypocladium tundrense | reverse complement strand
ATCGAAACGACGCTGCAGACGCTGGAGGGGTTCTGCACCGCGCAGGAGGAGGAGGAGGAGGAGGAGGAGGAGGAGGAGGAGGAGGAGGAGGAGGAGGAGGCGCAAGAGAGGCCGCATAAACGCCAGAGGATGGACGCCGCCACACCGCGGCGCGCCTTTACGGACCACGAGCCCTACGGCCGGCCGCCGATATCCCCGGCCAGGGCGTGTCCGCGGCACGAAAACTGGACGCTGGGCCGGTTCGAGGACTACATGAACGAGGGCGCGGGGGAGCCGCGGCCAGTCGTGTTTACGGATCTGATGGCCAGCTGGCCCGCGCTGACGGACCGTCCGTGGCGCCAGCCCGACTACCTCCTGTCCAGGACCTTTGGCGGCCGACGGCTCGTCCCCGTCGAGGTCGGGCGCAGCTACGTCGACGAGGGCTGGGGCCAGGAGCTCATCCAGTTCAAGGCCTTCCTCGCGCGGTACGTCGCCCCGGGGCTCGACGCCGGCGCCGGCCCCGACACCGGCGCCGGGCAGGTCGGCTACCTCGCGCAGCACGACCTCTTCCGCCAGGTGCCGTCCCTGCGCAACGACATCGCCATCCCGGACTTCTGCTGGGCCTCGGTGCCGCGC
The DNA here is from genome assembly GCA_024340025.1 of Tolypocladium tundrense. NCBI lineage: Eukaryota > Fungi > Ascomycota > Sordariomycetes > Hypocreales > Ophiocordycipitaceae > Tolypocladium > Tolypocladium tundrense. Next base: position 11,916 of record JALHBX010000751.1, on the reverse strand, counting down.
CACCCGACCGACCCGGCCGCGGACCGGGCGCCCGTCGACGGGCCCCGTCTCAACGCCTGGTTCGGCCCCGCGCGCACCATCACGCCGCTGCACACCGACGGCTACCACAACCTGCTCTGCCAGGTCGTCGGCGCCAAGTACGTGCGGCTGTACCCCCCGCGGGCGGCGCCGCGCATGCGCGCCCGCGCGCCCGAGCGCGGCGTCGACATGAGCAACACGAGCGCGCTGGACGTGGGCGTGCTGGAGGGCTGGGACGAGCGGCCGGAGGGCGTGGACGAGGCGGCGCTGGAGGAGACGAGGGCGGGACTGGAGGCGGTTGAGTGCTGGGAGTGTGTGCTGCGGCCCGGGGATGCGCTGGTGATTCCCATCGGGTGGTGGCACTATGTGAGGAGCCTGAGCGTCAGTTTCAGCGTCAGTTTCTGGTGGAACTAGACGGATACTACCATGGGAGGAAGCACTGGGGCGGGCCGCTTCGCTGCGCAAGTGAATTCAACCACAAACTACAGAGTACGTAGGCTTCGGAAACACCAGACTCAGATCTGGCGGGCATCCTCCACGCTCTCCCCCGTCTGCGCCTCCCGCCGCGCCCGGGCCCCCGCCTTGAGCATGTCCCACTTCTCGCGGTACTTGTCCAGCGTCTTCTGCATCTTGCGGTTGTCCTTCTCCAGCCTCTCCACGTGCCTCGCCGCCGCGGCCAGCTGCTCCTCCATGTCCTGCGTCCTCCTCCTCATGGCGTCGTCGATGGACCTGCCGGGCGGTGCTGCGCTCGGCGACCCCGGGCGCATGACGCGGTAGCTTTCCGCGAGAGCCATGGCCGAGTGCTGCGAGCTGGCCTCGAAGGCGTGCAGGCGCTTCGAGACGTTGTCGAGCATGTCCTTGAGCGACTTGTTCTGGAGGCTGAGTTCCTCGATGGTGTTGCGCAGGTCTCTCTCGGCGTGGCCCCGCGCGACCCTGCGTCTGGCCCCGGGAGAGGGCGGGATCGGAGACTCCCTAGCGTCTACAAAGTCGTCCTCGTCGTCCTCGGCAGGCCCCGCGAGTTCGCCGTGCGCGGACGCTTCCAGACGCCGCTTCTCTTTCTCTGCGTAGGTGAGAATGTTGGCGTAAGACATGGTGTGTCCGCTGGTCGGAACCACGTAGAAGGAGTCGCTCGCGCTGTGCCCCTCCCTCGCTAGAGCCCTCAGGGTAGCCCTGGAATAGATTTTGGAAAGGTCCGGCTCCAAAGCGATGGAGCTGGGCTGCCGCGCGGCCTTGCGCTTGGAAGACGGAGAGGGCGTGCGCGCGCGGACATCGGCGGGCTCAGCCTGCTCGGGCAACACGGTCGACTCTTCCTGGATAAGGGGCAGGCCGGCGAAGGCCAGGGGCGCAGAAATCTTGGTAATGAGACTGCCAAAGGTGTTGTAGAATCGCGCGTAGCCTGCATCCTCGTTCGCCGGCGGACCGGCATCGGCTCGAGGAGACGCCGTGCTCCTGGCCCGGCTGTCTGGCTTTGCAGGCGAGGATGTCGGCGGGACCCAGGTCGGCCTGCCGGTCTGATGGTCAATGATGTTCTGCATCTTGGCCTTGGAGCCGTCCCTGCGCGGATGGGGGTCGACATTGCCCGGCGCCTGATCGTTGGAGACGCTTGGGCTGAGCGGCTGGCCTCTGTACTTGGAGCGAATGCCCCGCGCGGAGGCAAGGTTGCTGGCTATCGACGACGACATTTCTCGAGAGGCGAACCGGCGCTGCTGGGATAGGCCCGGCATCTGCGAGGTCCTCGAACGAGAATCCCTCCTGGACTGTGCATTGTCGGCAGCGGAGTGTCCCTTTTCCGCCTCGCGTGACTTCTCGCCGATATCGTCGTCGCCGGTTTGCGACGCTGGCTCCGGCGGCAGCTTGAGGATCTCGGCCAGTTTTCTGTGGTGCTCCTCCAGCAGCTTGAGCGTCCGCAGCGCCTCGACGCTTGTGGTGCTCCTCGCGGCGTTGGCGAACTCGCCGGCGGCCTGCGTGTGCTCGCTGATGGCAACGGTGGTGTCGGACGCCTGCCGGGTCGCGACGGCGGCAGCGGCGGCGTGGTCGTGCGCCTTGACGAGCGGCGACGAGTCCATGGTGCGGCGGGAGTAGCTGTATTCGCTATGGTCAATTGGGCACACGCTGTACGAGAATGCGGGCGCCCATTCCCAGGCGCGGTCGTGAAGAGGGAGAGATGGATGATTGGGATGGGATCGTGAGGTGAGGTTGGGGAATTGGTCAGAAGACGGTACCGGAGAGCCGCATCGGCACTAGCGGCGTCCGAGGCGATTACCCCACACAACTGTTAAGGCTGCGCTAGTGCCGTCCCTTCGAGACTTAGTCAGTCCCAAGCCATCGAGTTCTCGATTCTGCTGAGTGTGACGCATCACGGCCGGCGGCGATTCTGATTATGCAGCGCGGGCAGGAGCTCGTGTCGGTACGCTTCAAGACGCTGCAAGCTCGGGCATTTTGAAGGGATAATTTGAACCCCGGTATCGGGCAACGAGATGTATCCGTTTGTTGGCTTCCCAACGCCCGGCTCAGCCTGGAGCGTCCACGTCCACCTCAGTGACCTGCAAAGCTTCAACTTGACGGGCAACGAGCCTATCTAAACGTTTTATTATAAGTTGACGTATAATGCATCTGGAACGACAGCCCTTGGGGTCTATGAAGGGCCAGGGCGTTTCAAGCACAGGCTGAATCTCTCCAAGCCACTGCATATGCCCAGCTACCGCATCACGTACGTTCCTGTGGTCCTGTTGGCCGGATTGCTGCACTGGCCATGACGATGACGAGGTCCGATTTCTGGTACGCTGGACCCTGTTGGCCTTGTGTCGAGGACGTGGAGCTAGATGCCCCAGTCATCAGTCATCAATGTGCAAACGGAGTCCGGATAAGTAGTGGACTTCACGGTGGCTGCGATGGTTTCCGGCTCCGATCCACTGTGGATGTTGTCATCATGGGCGAGCGGCATCAGCCGAGCCCGTCGATCGTCGGCGAGTTGCGCGATGGCCTTGGACGCTGGTGCTCGAGATCAAGCCTCGATGCAACTGTCCCGTACATAAACTTGCTGAGGTCCAATGCAGCGGAGCTCCCAAGGGGCGATTGGTCGCGGGGAGCGCAGAGCACAGGCCTGATGACGGACAGATGCAGGTTTGCGACCAAGAGGCGGTCATTGGTTGCGTCCTCATCATCAGCAATCGACGATGGTGGCACCGCCCGGGGCGTTTCTTCCAGAGCGCCTCGGGCCCTCAGGCGGACAATGCCCCACCCGACGACGGCCACTTACAGGGGGCATGTTACCCGACCAAATGCTGACGGGACCAACCAGCCTGTCTCTGGAGACTCGACTTGATTCACTTCTTTCATTTCAATCCAGATTCAACTTCCTCGCAACATTGGCCGCCGAGTACTATGCCACAGCTAGACCTGCAGAGATCGCGACAATTACCCCGGGGTGGCTTATCAACTGACAGCTGGTGCATCCTCGCATCCATCATCCGAGACACGCGCAACGCATAAAGCGACTGCTCACCAACGGCTACGCCCTCCGTGACGCCCGCGACCTGCGACTGCACTGCCCCTCGCCAGTTGTGGAATAGGTGCTGCGACCGACATGGACGGCAGCAATGGCCTGGGCAAGCTTCTGCCAAAGTCTATTTCAGCCAAGCGCAGACGGAGAAAGCAGCAGCGGAACGCCGAGGCGGAGGCGGCTGATGACGACGCAGCCAGCCAACGGCCGTCGACGCGCGAGTTGAGCGACGACGCCAATTCGACCAAGATGGCGGATGATGAGGACGTCGACGACCGAAGCTTTGGCTCCTTCGAATCCGGCGCGGACCCGGAGCAGACAGACTCGTAAGTTGCTTGATTCCTGATTCCTGATTCCTGATTCCTGCCCCTGGCCCTGATGGAGCAGCCTCGCGCACGTTGGACCCGCGCGTTTCGACGCCAACGGTGCAGCTAGATTGAGCTCAGCTCGCAGCCGACGGATCCGCTTGTACGCTTGGATCTGGAGTCAGCATTTCCTCCAGGCTCCAGCCCCCCTCTCTTCCGTCCCACTGCATCGTATTGCCACTTTCATATCGAATTTGTTGTCCCCGTCGTCGAAGTATCGTTGGAGTGGTTGCCTGACCCCGTCTGAACAGAGCACGACCCGCAGCCAGCTCTCCACCAGCTCGTCCTGCCACGATTTCGGCGCACCCGTCCTTGGTCGGCTATCTGACAACGTCATCGCCCGTCGTGCAAGCGAAGCACCTCGACTCTCAGTCGCATTTCCTGCCCCGTAGCGATCGCAGCGGCAGCGACCGAGGTACCTCTCCCGACGCCTCGGCTGCGGAGAACGGTGCTGCTGCAAACCCCTCCATCATCGAGCCCCCGGCCGCTGCAAAGATAGCTCCCCCTGACCGACGGCCGAGGGCGCCGCCGCCACGGATCGAGACGAGGCCCCCTCGAACTCCGCCGACGAGCGATAAGCCAGCCCCGGTCATCGTCAACACACCGCCGACACCTACCGAACGGGGCGACTCAGCCGCCGGGTCTTCGCCGGAGAGGAAGACGGCGCGGAACGGTGTGAGCCCCCCAGGTACCGATGGCAGCCCGCCCTCGCAGAACATGAACGCACATCGGAGGAGCAAATCGAATTCTGCAGCTATTGTACCCAGCAAACTGTCCAATATCACCCTGGCCCCTCTGACACCCACCGCCGAGAGCGGCGAGGCTACACCGGGCGCGACTGGTTTCTTTTCGTCCGTCATATCCGCCGCTCAAAACGCGGCCACTACTTTCAGTAACAATATTCCTGGCACGACTATCAACATTGGCAGCAACCGGAGCCGGTCGAGTCTGCCCAAGTCGCAGGGCTCGTCAACTCATAGTCCAGTCGAGGCCGAGCCCGAAGCCGAACCTGAACCCCGAATAGAAGACACAATGGACCAGAAAGAATCAGCGGTCCGAACCCTGGGGAGTGGCGATTTGAGCTTGAGCCAACTCGGAATTCCAGAACCCTCGAGCTCTGTTGCCTCGCCCGTCAATGCCAGGTTTGCGGATGCGGCCGATACAAGGACCAGGTCGGAGTCGGCGCCGGTCGACCCCCAAGCCCGGATTGCAGATGTTCTCCCGGACGAGTCCACCAGCAGACCTCGTTCCTTGGTGGAGGCGACAAGTGGTGACCAGACACCGCCGCAAGGGGAGTCGGCAGATAACAAGGCCGCCTTCCAAAGAACCTCGAGCGTACGGAGTGCCATGAAGCCGCACAGGAAACGCGGAAGTTCCGTCACTACGGGTGGAACCGGGACAACGGCCGGGGCCGCAGCTGCAGCAGCTCACAACTCTGTCATTACTCCCAGTGGCAGTTTTGGGGCGCCGAAACTCACGGGGTTTGCCATTGCCAGTAAGAAGCGAAACCGCGACTTCCACACTCTCTTCAAGAGCGTCCCCGACGACGACTACCTCATAGAGGACTACAGCTGTGCTCTGCAGCGAGAGATTCTTGCGCATGGTCGGCTGTACGTATCTGAGGGCCACCTCTGCTTCAGCAGCAACATTCTGGGATGGACAACGACCCTTGTTATGAGCTTTGATGAAATAGTGTCCGTCGAGAAGAGGAGCACCGCGCTGTTGTTCAAGAACGGGCTCATGATCTCGACGCTTCACGCCAAGCACATTTTTGCAAGCTTCACTAGCAGAGACGGAACCTACGACCTCATCGTCAACATCTGGAAACTCGGGCATCCGACCTTGAAGAGCACACTGAACGGCGTTCGACTGGAAGGCACCGGCGGGGACAAGACCGAAAAGGTTGATTCCGAGCCGTCGGGCCTCGACAACGAGACTCGGGAAGTGGCGTCCGATTCCGAGGACGACAGCGAGGAGGGCGGTGACGACGACGACGAAGACTTTTACGACGAGGAGGAAAACGACGAGATTCCAGACACCCAAGCAACAGAGTATACCGGCGTGGATGCCGATGCAGAGAAGCCTGCGCCCCGAAAGGCTTCCACCATGACAGTCTCCAACGGCGTATCGTCCGACGCGGCAAAGGAATCCCCATCACCACCAGGAGGCCCCGTAGACTTCCCAGGCCCCGCTACCCATCCGCCAACAGATTGCGGCGACTCGGCGACCCATTACGATAAAGTTCTTGCCGACGACATCATTCCCGCTCCCCTCGGCAAAGTGTACAATCTCGTCTTTGGCCCGGCGTCCGTCACCTGGATGGCGAAGTGGCTGACGGGAGAACAAAAATGCACAGACCTGCAGATGGAAGACAAGAAGGGTCTGAGCCTCGACAAAAGGACACGCAACTTCACATACATCAAGCCTTTGAACGCGTCGATTGGGCCGAGGCAGACCAAATGCATCGTGGCCGAGACGCTCGAGAATCTCGACCTGGAAAAGGCAGTCAACCTGAGTGTCTCGGTCCAGAACCCAGACGTCCCCAGTGGCAGCCTGTTTAGCGTCAAAACGAAGTACTGTCTGTCCTGGGCCGAGAACAATGCCACTCGCGTGCAGATCACCTGCACAACCGAGTGGTCGGGCAAGAGTTGGATCAAAGGTACGTGGAAACCCCCGTCTGCATGTGTACTTGGTCGTGGGCGAGTGCTAACACCGTCTAGGCGCGATTGAGAAGGGCATCAGTGATGGCCAATCGCAGTACTGCAGGGACCTGTTTGCGGCACTCAAGGCCTCGGTCACGTCTCGGCCGCGGGCGGGCACCGGACCCAATGGGCCCGTAAGGGCAAAGAAGAAGCTGAAGAGGAGCAAGGCCCTCAGCACAGCTGACGGCACCGTCGAGCGAAAAAACGGGTCAAAGCATGCCGCCAAGCAGGATTGGGGGGCCCTGGAACCCGCCAGGGGCATCATCGAACCGTGCATCGACGTCATCCAACCGATACTCACCGGCAACGTCATGTATGGGCTCCTCGTGGGCTTGCTGGTGGCCATGTGGTTCGGATTCGGCTCCGGGCCGAGCAAGAATGCCGCACCATATGGGCCGGGCATCGGATTTTATAGCTCCAACCGGCTCGCCGCGTACGAGGAGATGTGGCGACGAGAGGACAGCGAGCTGTGGGAATGGCTCGACGAGCGTGTAGGTCTGGATCGACTGAGCTCGGATAGTTCGAATATCCGGAAGAAGAGCCTGGACCCCCGGACCATCGAGGAGAAGCTGCGGGAGGAGCGCATGGACGAGAGGGAAGTCGAGGAGGCGATCCGGGTGACGGAGGAGAAGCTGAGGGTGCTGAGGGGCGTCGTCGGAAAGGCGAGCCAGGACGGCGACGCACGACGAGAGACGCGATGAGGGGACGTGCCACTGCACGGCACAGGCGTACATTTGTATATCATGCACATACTTGGCGACACGAGCAACTTCTATTTGTAACCACCATAGGACACGGCAGGCGCCGGCAGGGATAGGCAGTACAGATCATGTTCCTGCATATTACTCGTACGAGCACTGGGCTGGATGCATCGTGGGTGTTGTCCCGACTGTGGAGCCGCGTGCTTACATAGTCGTACGCCTTGTACTTCGTACTCCGAGGCCTACGGACAACGGACTACTTCGTACATAACATACGTGCGCTGCAGCCGACACCACCTCATCTTATCGGCTTCGGCGGAGCGAACTCGATGGCGCAGGACAGCGGCGTGAGCCGGGTTCTGCCTCGCGGGTCGCGGTGTGGCTGGCGGCAGCCAACATCAGCGGTTCTCGTGCCGCAGCACAGGCTGCCTCCGATCCAATGCGCATCCCCTCAAGGCTCAGCCACGCCGGCAGCTGCAGGTAAGCAGGTTCTGGGCGAGAAACACCCTGGCAAAGTCCTAGGCCTCCCGCCGAGTCCTACACGTCTTATTCGCCCTAGGACCTCGACTTGCGTGCCGCCTCCAGCCTCGTTCCTCCAGACCCGCGCGTGAGGAATCAATTAAAACAACATGCGTGGCGACGTGTGAGGGGACATCCTCGGGCCCTGACTCGTCCTTTCGCTCGACTATGGTTGTTTGATTCGAGGACGCTGTCGAGTGTTGACCGCCACTGCCATGGAGAGTTTCAAGCGATCCTCGTTCGAGGAAGCAGGCCTGGCCGCCTCAGCCCTACGACGATGGACCCGGAGTCCCACGGGCCATCGCCTGGGCCTGAGGCGTTCAGCGACGGGCTCGACCGCCGCCGCGTCCGTCACCTCGCTCGTGAGCGACAAGAGCGACAGGAGCGACAAGGGCGCGACAACATGCGTGTACGAAAGATGGCCCCCCTCCTCCACCTCCCCGCCCGTTGCCCGCCCACCGGGGAGCTGACCTGACCTCGCAGGACCCGGGAGACGTCGAGCGATGAGTGTGCCCTCCACAGGTTCGTCGTCTGGGCGGCCGTCAAGCGCAATGCCTGCGCCAGGATGACGGCCGAGGAGAAGAGGGAGTGCCCCCTGCTGCGCTGCCGGAAGCGCTTCCCCAACCACGAGCTCATGCTGCAGCACCTCTACTCGTGCGAGCACCTCGCGTCCGGCGAGTACTGGTGCTACGACTGCGGCAAGGCCGAGCAGCTCAGCGACGTCAAGTGTAGGCGCTGCCTGGGGCACCCGTCCAAGAGGAAGAAGATGATGTCCATGGCCAAGAGCTTCTTCAACTCGCTGGGCCACAAGTCGAGGCACGGCAGCCTCCCGGACCTGGACCTTGACATGGAGGAGGAGCTCACCGGCTACGAGGGGGTCCCCGAATCGCCCAAGCTTGAGCTGCAGTCAAACGAGATTCACGAGATCGACTCGTACGAACTGCCTCTGCCCACGATCCCCGAGGCCAGGGAAGAGCCGGACCAAGGGTCCTTTTCAGCCTACCTATCGAACCTGTCCTCGCTGCCGGGCGTTGTAGCCCCCCGCCCCTCGCCAGCAGAGCTCGGCCCTGGCCATTCCGGCATCGACGAGTCGCTCATCAACTGGGAGCCGTCCCCGACACCGCCCGCCGTCTCGGAGGGCCTGTCACGGCCTGAACCCCACGGCGCGTCGGAGAGACCTGCACTCCGGCTCAACACGCAGGGGCTTGAGGGGTGCTATCGCGCTCGGTCGAGGCGCCGAAGCAAGATGCTGGCACCGAGCTCATCGGTGCGATCGACGGCCAGCACGGCCAGCACCAACAGTACCTCGAGCACGGCCAGTCACAACATCTCGCCCATGTCTGCGTGGTCTGGGGCCTGGAGTAAGGACCCTGGTTTCGACTCGACCCTGACCTCGCCTGCGGACGACTTGACGGACCTGGCGGACCTGTTCCCGCGTAACGACAATGCATACCGACGTCAGGAGACCGTGGACCACGACATGGACCTAGCTGGGATTGCCACTGATGCTTCCCTGCAGGAGCTTCCCGCCGAAGTGCCAATGTACATGCTACCTTGCACCGACATGCTTCAAGGTGATGCGGACTTGAACCAGCCGTCGACCTTGTCTTTTGGCGCGTCGATCCCGACCGAGCAGCCGATGGATGCGAACCTGGTCTTGGCTGGGAGCCTGAACGTGCCCCTGGAACCGACGCAACTGGTCGCAGATATTGCACGGAACCAGCATGTCGGCGCGCATTCTCTGATACAAACCGCCCGGAACATGCTGGATGTACATGTTGCCAATTCCATGACCAGCCTCAGGCGCGATGGCAAAAATCATCTGGTCGACCAGTTCCTCCACATGTCTCCCAACTCTGTCGCTGATGCCGGCCTGGAAACGATGATGGGTATCCTCGAAGGCCACCCGGCGACGACCCCTGTCAAGTTGATTTGCTTCGTTCACGTCATTTACTCCCTCTCCGTGGTGGTTCACGAGCAAGACGCCCCGCGCCGATGTACAGACCTGTTTATTCAGGCGGTGTCGTACAGTTCGTGGTTGTCTCAGCAGGACAGACAAGCCTACATCCAGGTGGTCGACTTTTTATGGAAGCCCAGTGAGATGGCCGATGAGGATTTCATGGAGCTCTTACAAACAAGCTTGTCTCGGCCAGAGAGGAACGAGGTTAGTCGAAAGGGTAAAGAGCGTGTGGATACTCTAGAGGGATGTCGATTCGATGCGCTGGCGCTTGTTGCACAATATTTCTTGGACGGTAAGAGTCTTACATGGGCTCTCTATGAGACGATGGCTGACTTGAGTGGCAGAATTGGAAGACTGCGCACTGCGCGATACTCAACGGCCCGAGATTCAGACTTCTGGTCTGTGCATGGAGCATCTCAAGGACGTCAACCTAGGAGCCTGCGAGGGCTCTCCCTTCTCAGTCGCGGCAAACAACGCCATCGGCTCGCTTTCGCTGCAATACGGAAGTGTCCCGGGCTTTGAATCGGCTATGGGCTATATCCTGGGCAGAGTCAAGTCGAACTGCGTAGCCACGCCCCGCCGTCTCGAGTTGGAGCTGATGCAAGCAGGCAAGGTTTGTTATAAACGAAGCATGAAACGCGTGTCGTCGTTGCTGACACACATGTGTTAGATGAGACTGTCATCGGACGTCTGCTTCGACGAATACATAGCGTTTGTGCGAAGGCGTCTAGACGCACTATATGAGCTGTATGGCTCTGGCACGACAGGCGACGACCCGCGTCTGAGGTACTACCGACACGGCATCCGATTGATGAGGTTGATCATCCAACGGCCGGAACGAGACCAACCTACCATGCCGGGCGCGTCGGTGGAAGTGCCGTTCGGTCCCCTCGGCCTCGACGGGCCGATGACACCCAACATGGACGACCTTTTCGGTTCCATACCCGACTTCAACTTTGACATGCCTACAAACACTGCCGCTCCAGTTCCGAATCCCCCTATTCCAGACGTGACCCCCGACTCACGCCCTCCAGAAGCAGCGACATGGCTGCCCACGCCGGAGGGTACGGCACCCATGGGGTCATCGTCCGGTGGAAGTGGAACGCCAGCATCTCCCGCGCCATCGTTTTCGTCAAAGAAGGTCGACTCCAACAGCTGCTGTGGGATATGCGGCTACCGGCCAAAGGGCGACCCGCGGTGGTTCGGCGGCAGCATGGCGAAGCATAAGAAGCTGCAACACGGCGCCGGCCCGCCCAAGATATACAAGTGCCCGTTCCCGGGGTGCCCCAGCCAGTACAAGAGCCGGCCGGACAACCTGAGACAGCACCAGATTGACAAGGGCCATTTCGTGGACGGCGAGGACGGCGAGAGCCAACGGCCAAGCAAACGGAAGAAGACGAGATGACTTGACGAAGGGGGAAGGTAATGGATTTTGCAAAGTATATGAGCTGTTCATTTCACATGTACACATGTATCTGGGGGCATCATCAGGTAATGGCGGGCTCGTACGCCTGGAGCGTCTGGAGTCTGGGGCTGTTTCGTGTTTGGGTAGGCGGGCGACGAGGTTGGATCTCGAAGTGGCCGGGCTGACGGGGACGATGATACCATGGGAGGAAGAGGGGCATCTCACCTCGGCGGGTGCGGGATAGTCCTCTGTACGGCATTATTGAAACATGCTGATATCTGTCGTTCCGCATTGATTGATGCCGCGGCGGTCCCAGCCATCACGTAAGATGCAAGTCTGGACAGTCACGTGCGCGGGCGCGGGACGAGACGAAATGGCGAGGACCCGGTCGGTCCGCCCTAGTCCCAAGCGGCGACAGGCCTAAGCCACGGCCCCCGTCGTGCGGCGCCGTGATAGGCCGAGGGCGTTGCGGCCATTCCGCTGGCGTCAGCTGGCGGTCCCAGCAGATACGAGTAACGCATCTCCGTAGTGGAAGAAAACCTTGCCTGGCTGGGCTCTGGTTCGGGCTGGTATTCGTTGGCTCGTTGGCACGGTTGGCTCGACCGCTGGCTGGACCGCTGGCTGCCATGTTTATTGCCCTTCACCCGTCCGCTAGGCTCTAGCTCAGCCCAGCCCCAAGTCTACTCGTAATATTAGTTGCGCCTCTCCTCCGGGCTCGTAACTTGCCTGGCGCCCCCCCCCCCC
>JALHBX010000748.1:0-10648 GCA_024340025.1 Tolypocladium tundrense | reverse complement strand
GGCGGCGCTCCTCGCCCGCGACGGCGGCGCGCAGCTCCCCCAGGACCGTCCACGCGGCGACGACGCCCTCGAGCATGCGCGCGCGCTCCGCGTCGCCCAGCGCGCTGCTCTCGCGCTGGCCCTGCGTGATGCGCGCGCGGCGGATGAACTTCTGCGGGCAGTGCCGCCGCTCGACCTGCTTGACGAGGCCCTGCAGCGTGTACCCGATGGGCCCGACGACGGCGGCCGTCGTCTTGAGGACGAAGCCCGTGAGGCCCATGCCCGTGCCCTTGACGAAGCCCCGGACGCCGTCGCGCCGCGCGCCGCGGACGGGGAGCCGCACCACGCCCGTCACGCCGTCGTACAGGCCGTACACGAACTCCTTGCGCGAGGCGACGAGCCCGGAGCGGATGCCCGTGATGCGCGTCGGCCGGCGCACCGTGTCGTCGCCGTAGAGCCGCGGCGCGTTGTGGAAGCCCTGGCCGAGGGCGAGGAACAGGCTTGCGGGTGCCTTGGTGATGGCCACGGCCGTTTGCTTGACGCTCCTGGCCACGTCGGTGACGTATGCGCCGGGGCCGGGACCCGGGATCGAGGGTCTCCTTGCCTTACTCGGCTTGCCCTTCGACGTACTCCCGTTGGAGGTGCTCCCGTCCTGGGATTCGCCGTCCGGCTGCTTGCCGTCTTGCTGCTGCTTGTCCCGCTTCCTCTGCATTCTCTTCTTGATCCTCTTCTTCGCCGTCCGGCCCAACCGGTACGGCGCACCCCCTATCCCGGTGAAGATGCCTTTCATGGTCTGGGTCAGGGAGCCCGCGACTCCCGTCACCGGCTCCCCCGGACCCTCAAAGTCGTTCCAATCCACGTGCCGGAGGAGCCGCAGCTTCTTCCAGCTGAGGTGTCCGCTCTCGACGAGCATGTCGGCGGCCAGCGGGCTCAGCCTGAGATGATGACAGTTCTTCGGCCGCCACGCCGCAACCTGGTCCTTGAAGATGGAGCAGCTCATGGAGATCGGTCCGTACTGGCTGAGATGCCACTGGAGAGACTTGACGGCGTTGTCCGCCCCGTCGCCCTCGAGCGCGATCGACTCTGCAATCTCCCCCGCGGCCGCTTTGGCTTCGTCGGTCAGGAGGTACCTGATGCCCTCGGCGAGTTTATCCGAGTCCAGGCGCCTGTACGGAACCGGCTCCGGGCCCGCGCCCGCGCTGCTCACCATGCTGCCCCAGAAGTGCTGGTCGCCGAAGAAGGGGACGACCATGGTCGGCAGCCCGCACTTGAGGGCGATGGCGGTGGTCCCGGCGCCGCCGTGGATGACGCAGCCCTTGACCCTGGGGAACAGCCAGTCGTGCGGCGTGTTGTCGAGCATGAAGATGTTGTCGGGCACGTCGTCACGCCCGAAGCCGCCCCAGCCCCTGGACACCAACGCCCGGACGCCGGCCTTTTCCACCGCCTCGAAGATCATGTCGGTGAACGTGTCCGCGTCATCGACGACGATGGACCCAAACCCGATGTAAATGGGGGGCTCTCCCGCGTCCAAAAAGTCCACGAGCTCCTTGGGCGGCTGAAACGCCGTCGCCAGGTCGAGGAACACGAACCCGGAGACGTCAATCTCGTCGCCCCAGTCCTCGGGCTTGGGCACCAGGCCGGGCGACCACAGGTACGTGAAGGGAACGTGCATGCGGTACGTGGCGCCCGGCGCCCACAGCGTCGAGACGGGGTCCAGGTTCAGCGTCTTGACGCGGAAGTTGTTCACCAGGTCGCCGAGCCCCTGCCAGGTCATCATCTCCACCAGCGGGTACGAGATGAAGTTTGTGTACCCCGGGTCGACGTTGGACTTCTTGATGCTCGCCAGGGGGTGCGGGAACGCCTGCGTCGGCGTGTAGGGGAACGTGAAGACGAGCTGCAGCGGGATGCCCAGCGCCTCCGCGCAGTGGATGTGCGCAAAGCTCGGCGGGTTCGCGATGATGGCGTCCGCCACGAAGGGATCCTTGCAGCCCATCATCTTCAGGTTCTGGCGGTCCTTTTCGTCGTCCGTGGCGTTGATGCACGCCCTCCAGAAGCCCTCGAACATCTCGGCCATGCCGTCCCTGCGCCGGCCGATCTCGCCGGCCTTGACCGTCTCGAGCGTCGGGATCATGCCCGGGTTCTTCACCATGAACGCCATCAGCTCCGACGGGTCGCCGCCGACGGAGAAGAACTCGAGCCCCGAGTCCCTTTCGACAAAGTCCCGGAACGCGGGGTGCGTGGCGATGCGCACGCGATGGCCGTACTGCTCCTTGAGGACCTTGCCGATCTTGAGGAACGGCTGGGCGTCGCCGCGGGACCCGATGACCATGATGACGATGTTCAGGCGCGGCGGGATCTTGATGTAGCGAGCACGAGAAGATGGGCTCGGCGACTCGGGCTTCGTGGTCTGCCCTGCGCCCTGCTTCTTGGGCAGAATCCTGTGCGCCGCCGCGCCGAGGGCTTTGGCAATATACCCGGTATGGGCCGTCTCGTGGACGGTAATGCGCAGTCGGCCGTCCTTCCTGACCTTGCCCGTCGTTTGGTAGTTCTCGTCGGCAACGTGAAACCCTCGGAACTTTTTGTCTTTGATGTCTGCCTGCGAAGGCCGTCTGCCCTTTGTGGCGCTCCTGGTGAGGACCGTGGCGAGGGATTCGCCGCTGTCTGCCGGCTCGGCGGCCAGAGGCTCGACGCCCTCATCGTCGGACGAGGAGGTCGACTCATATCCCACCATGCTCCCTCGCCCACTTCGAAACGACGAAGGTCCGGCTCTCCTCCGCGCCGCGGGCTCGGGCGCCGTCGCAGCGGCGCTGAGCTGGGGCATGTCTGCGGTGAGCCAGATCCTCGACGACGATGGCCGGCGAGGATGAGCGGTCGTCGGGGCCTCGTTCGAGGCAAACGGAGCCGATTTCTGCCTCTGTCGCTTTTCCGCCTCCGACGGGGCTCGCGGCGTCGTGGGTTCCTCGGGGCAGTTGATGGCTGGCGGCACCGCCCTGGGGTACGCGAGCTCGCCGTCTGGCGTCCTGAGCAGCGTCACCGGCTTCTGGTCGTGGGCCTCCATCGTGTTGCTGTGTATCTGCCTTGGGCGCTCCAGGACAAATGTAGGGGCGACAATTGGCAACGGAATACGAGGCGGCAGGCCTAGAGTAGCCAACAGCCGTCGCGCGACGCCGTGAATCCCTCGACGGCGGTAAGCTTCCCGAAGCAGCCGAGCTCCAGCGCCAAGTGCGCAGTCACAAGGAAAAGACGACGGCAAGGAATGACAACCGGGAAAATCCGCAGCGGTGTCATGTCTATCACGGCTTTACGGGAGTACGAGTACAGTCGCACGTTCCTCGCCGGCGGATCCCTTGCCCTGCTTTGAGCGATGCTGTGAAATGAATGCGGTATTACAGTGCTGGGCTATTACATCACCGGCAAGAAAAGCCCACCAACCAGCTACCTAAGCAAGCTCGTTTTAGGCCCAAGAGTTCCAACAGCCGCTCCCTAGATCCCTGTTCATTGCGGCCTCGCATCTTTACTTGTCTCACTGGGCAGTGCCGCTGTGCTCGGTTCATCCCGGCGGCCGAGGAAAACGCCCCCATGCGGCCCGTCATCGTCACCATTCGTTGGCCTCGGCTTTGTTGGCTGGACTGGCCCGTCACCGTGCATTGGCGTCGCATGACAAGCAAGGAAGTGTGCAGACGCCGGCTTGGAACACAGAGACAATCATGAGTAGTAGTCATTCAACGCACACGCCGATACGCGGCACAAAACCGATCCGCCAAAGGCATTCTCCCTTGTCGTTGTACATCCATGCACCAGAGTCCAGACCGCTGGGCCGCCCATGTGCATCTCGCCTATCGAACCCGATCCCTGAAAGCCTCCCCTTCCACGACTCTACTGCAACGGGACCCTACCGAGAGTATCCGTCAGAATGCCCAACTGCATCAGCACCTCCGGGTCTGCATCCTGCGCCTCGATGCCCTCTTCCTCCACCTCTGCCAACAGCGTCTTCGCGGCCTGCAACAGCGGCTCAACGTATCTGTGCTCAATCGCCGCGGCCATCCCTGCCGGCGCGAGGTCCTTGTACTCGCTCCCCCCGTACAGGAACAGCGCAAAGTTGGCGGCCTGCAGGAGCAGCGGGCTGCTTTGCGCCCAGAACTCCAGCAGCGTGTCCTTGTCGGTTTCCTTGAGATACGTGAGGCTGGGGAACAGCGTGTACTGCAGCGATTCCAAGCAATCCGGGCTGCTGAACCGCCCCTTGGAGTTTCTTTTCCTCGCCGTGATGATTTCCTCCCGCAGCCAGGTGACGGCGCAAGCCTGGAGCGACGAAAACATGCAATTCTCCAGCAAGTCTTCCAGGATGGTGAGCCTGTCCTCCTCGTCGGGGTCGGCATGTAGAACGAGTCCAGCGATGACCGTCGCGGCATTGCGAACGCGCAGGTTCGGGTGAAAGACGGAAACGAGCGTCATGAGGTGGTGGTAGGCCATGAAGTTCGCCTCCGCCTTGGTGTCTTCCGTCGTGATGCGCTTCTGGCCATCCAGCCATATGGCCATGACCACCAGAGCCTCGACTGTCCCCGGGTTGCCCATGATCTGCGTTTGCGGGTCGTCTTCCCCAAGAAACTGCTTCAGCAGCAGGTGGTGATCGGGAAACATGAGCATGTCGGGCCGCGGCTGGTCTGCGTCGAAAACATCCGCTGCAAAAACAAAGTAAGTCACAAGGCATATCAAGCCGCCGGTTGATAGCTTGATCTCCTCAGGCTTTTGGGGATCAAAGTCCATAGCCAGAGGCTCCCGGCATATGGGGCCCTCGACCGCCTCTTTCAGGATGGCGAATGGCACTTTAGACAAGCCCAAGTCGCCAGCAGCCGCCTAAGAGTAAGTTAGCACTGCAACAACAGCAGCTCGCCGCGTGTGGGGCAAGCGTACCACAAGCTGCCCGACCAACGCATCTCTTGCTTGAAGCTCCTCCACCTCCTTGAACGCCTGCATCATCGTCTTGCGCCCCGGCACTATTCTCTCCGGGTACGTGTACTCCAGCAACCTCGACGCCCACTCCAAGCTGTTCGAGTTGACGTACGCCTCGATGACGCAGGTGATGAACGACTGAAGCAGCAGCTGCATGACCTCGGGCTCATCGTCGTCGAGCTGATCCGACTTGTTGGCCTCTGGGTCCGGCGCACTCCTCGATGGGTCGCTCTCCTGGAAAGGCGTGTCCAGCGTCGTGCTCGACTGTCGGGTGGGCAGCGGCGGACGCTTCTGCCCCGACATGGACCGCACCAGGGCGATGACGGCGGCGGTGGCCTCGGCGCTGGTGGGGTCGTAGGATCTGTAGACCGTGTCCAGCGTCGTGTGCAGGAAGCGCGACGGTGTCTTGACCTGCAGTCTCTTGTGAAGGATCCCCAGCATACCGCACAGCGTCACGAACGCCTTGTTGCCCTCGGCGCCGTTCTCCCCCTCGCCGGCAGTCGTGTCCATGACCTGCAGCACCTTGAGGATGACCTCGCGCGGGTTGCCGAGACGGGCGATGCTCTCGAGGCAGTCCTCGCTCCCGCGCACGGTAATCAGCATCTCGACCAGGTCCCAGCCGATGTCGCTCGTGAGCTCTACATCTTCGAGTATCTCCTGGAGTGTGGGGAGGATCTCCGGCGACAGCGACTTGTCAATGATGGTCAGGTACGTGAACCTGTCCGTGGCCGGCGGCTTGGACTCCCTGAGCCGCTCGGCGACGTCCTCGGTGGTGGCCATGCTGCCCGTCGCTGCCCGGAAGCAGTGGCAGCACAGTGGTTGATGGGCGAGCGAGCGCGGAGATGTCTAGAGAGCGAGAGAGAGTCGTCGGGGTGAGTCTCAGCTCCTCGGCGTGCGAACGAAGCTGTGACGATGACGAGCAGGAGGTGATGCTCTGGTTGGACTGGGTTGCGACCCACGGAATGTACATGTGCTGCAGGGAGGAGGCGCGAGGTACCATGGCTTCCCCGCCCGTATTGCGGCATTGCCCCTCCAGGGCGGCTGGCCAAGCATCTCGCTAATGCAGCCACTGCCCCGCACTTGCCACACGGTGCACCACGAGTCCACGACCAACTACAAAGCACTCTGTTTGTCTGTGCACACGAGGCCGCACGAATCCTTTTCCATTTACATCTTGCAGTACAAAGCAGCAGTTGAGGCATTCAAATGATTCGAGATCGGTGAGACGATTGGCACCATCGCTCATGCTATACAACACATTTCGAGTCATGAAACCCGCCGTCCGCTAGCCCAAACGCCGACTCGCAGCCCTTCATCTCCCTCCGACACGGAGTACAAGTACAACCAACCAACCCAGTAGACCATCATACACATCATACATCCCCCAACACCCAACATTACCAAGCACGTGATGATACAGAGCAAAGAAACGTCGACAGGCCCAGTGATGACCTCAAATCCTCGAGGCCGGCCGTGAGCCCTTCCCAGAATTCCGTGTCCATGACCACTGGCTCTTGCCCTCCTTTCCATGGCGATACCTGGCGTTCATGGCCTCTGCCACAGACATCGGCTCCTCCATCGGCACCAGCTGAGGATGGGCGCGATACGGCAGCACGCTCCGGAGTGACTTTTTGCTCAGGGGCTTATCCTTGGGCGCTGCCGCCGCCTCTGCCTTCTTGATGTCCTTGATGATATCCCGCAGCTCCTCGTCACCATTCGCAACCTGGGCTCGGATAAAGGCAAGGCTGTCTCCAGACTCATCCTGTATCGTCTGCATCACCGGGATGCGGGGGGTATACTGAATCCCGTCCAGCTTTGGCGCGTACTTGGCGTCCGGCACGATGGCTGTATCCAGCAACGCCTCCTGTCCCTTGTCTAGCAAAGCTTTGATGTCGAGGCTCTCGCCAGGAGCGATCGGCGTCGGATGGCTCGGTGTCACACAATCCATATCGACCTCCTTGCGCAGGACATGATCAATGTCCACGGCTGAAAAGTAGGCGCAAGACTGCGGCAGGTCGTTGATGCCTGCCTGCTGCGCAAACATGGCCCGCGTCCAGACGTTGGCCACCTGTAGGGCCATGGCAGCTCGGTACTTGTCCTCTTTCTTCACCAGATAGCGGATCTCGTCATGCACCGTGATTGCCAGCCGAGCGTCGATGTTGAACTGCCGAATGAGGTAGTCCATCGACACAATCAGCAGATGGAGGTAGTCGACACCAGACGACTGGATGGCCCAGTTAATCCGGGACGTCAGGTATCCGCCCTTTCCGATGAACCGGCTCATGAGCGCCTCGGTGATTCCAGCTCCCAGAACCGGCGTCCGAGGTCGTTCTTGCTCCGCAAACTCTTCCAGTTTGTTGAAGACAAATGATTCCGTTCCGCCGCGCCAGAACGGCCTCTTGTAGATGGTCTTCCTGCTCGTCTTGGTGCCTTTGGTATTGGCATAGAGCTTCGAAGCCACCTCCATGGTTTGCTTTTCAGACAGCCCAGGGTTGAACTGTCGTAGCAGCGTTGCCGCAAATTTCAAGCCTGCCCCGTAGATACGCCCATAGTTGAACACCTTGGCGTCGTTTCTCGAGATGCCCAGGATGCCCGCTGTGCGTGAGTGTAGATCTGTGCCGGCAGCCTTGGTGCCTTCGAGCGTCATGAACCCGACAGCATTGCCGCCGTGGATCTTGAATGTTGCATCGCCCACGAGACTGGCAATCCATAATTCCTCGGAATCAACATCGGCTCCTACAAAACAATAACCCTCCGGCGCCTGAACCATGGCCTTGAGCTCGGAGCCCACGCGATTCTTCTTGGCGTTGCTTGCAGTGAGCCATGTGTTTTCCACAGCTCTCCTGGTAATCGTGCCCATCGGGATGACCTGCGGCAATATGAAGCCCTCCCTGTTCGCAACGGATTTCTTGCTTCTCCTCTTCTTGCCTGCGGCCTGTTGCAACTCGTCACTGTAAACAACCATCTGGGACATGATGCGGTCGCGGGCACTGATCCAGTACGAGCAGGACGCGTTCATCTCCAAAGCTTCCTTTGCGTAAGAGTACTCCGATGATAGAGTGCCTTTCTCGAAGTAGCCCAGGTAGCCCTTGGCCATGGGATTGGCACAGCGCGAAGTTGGCCCGTCCTTATGGGGAAGCTTGAAGAACCCGTGATCTCTGTCGTCTCGTAGAGCAGCCTCTGCTTCGTCGAAAACGCATTCCACCATTTGTTTCCCTGTGTACGTGGCGGTCTCGGCTTTCGGTACCCTAAAGACCCAGCCGTACTTGTCTGACCAGAACAGCGGGTTGCCCTCCCATGACATCCTTAACAACAGAGGTGCGATGCGGGTTCGTACCGTGATGCTGATTGGCGCGTCGTTCTTGGGGAAGAGGTCCTTATACCACTGGGGCATCCCGGGCTTCTTCTGTCTCGCCGCTGGCCTCGGGGGATCGTTCTTGCGCTTGCCTTTGACCATGCGGATTTCTTGGCCGGACCAATCGAGCTGCTTCATCCAAGGGTCATGCTGCCACTTCTCTGGGTCGCCTCTGATCTCTAGCGCCTTCTCTGCGAGACCAACCAGTCTCTCCTGAACCGCGTCGGAGAGCTTGTGGTACGTCGCCTCCGCGTTGGCAATGTATGCATCCCAGGATTTGTTTACCGGAAGGATGACGGATGCGAGGTGCCGAAGAGCTGCGAAGCTCACCGGATGCGGGCAGACGTCGAGGAAGTTGGGAAACGCGATCTGATAGACCCGGTGCGTGATGGAGACATCGGCGGCGCAGTAGTCCAAGAGCACATCGAGCTTCGCCAATACTCCCTCGCGGTCCAGCTCTCCAAAGTCGTCGCGGACTGCCTTGTCGATTGAGACGTTGAGGTGGAACTTGGCCACGTCCCGCAGCGAGTTCACGGAGCTCCTCTCCACCCATAGCTCCTCTTCTTCCTGCATATTCCTGTTGCTGAGGAGCTCCGCGAGCTCGTGGTCGGGTGTCTGGGTAGCGACCCTTTCCCTAAGCTCACGGTTCTTTTTGTGCTTCATCCACGTCGGTCGCTGTTGTGAGCACATGCCATTAACGGCCACGTGAAGCGACATAGTGTCGATGTATGCATTCCTCGATTGTTTGATGTCATATTCCTCCGAGATTCTTGCCCGATCGTAGCCAACGTTATGCCCGACGGTTATTCGGTCTTTGCTCGGGTCGCCCAGGGGTATAAGTTGTCGGTCGTTGGTCGTTTCGCCCAACAGCCAAGGAGATAGCCAAGCATACCAAGCAGTCGGACTCGCCGCGCAGGCCATGACGGAAAAGGGACTTTCCTTCCACATAGCCTCGGTGTCGAAGCAGAGCATGTTCTCGTCGGGCGCATCGACCTGTTCCGTCCGCCCATCGGGATAATACTTGGTCCAGCCGCTTCTCCGTTCCCATTTCCTCGGTTTAGGCGGGACATTGGCGCGCACGAACTGCTTCGCGTAGGTCAGGTACGGCTCTGCGCAGTCGGCGCCGAGTTTGTAGAAGTGCTCGTCTAGAGTCCGGCCTTGGAGCTGGGGCAAGTCGAAAGCAATGGGCTCGGAATCGTCAGTGTTCTTGCCAAGCAAGTCGTGTCTCCGCAAATGATCTTTGGACAGCTGGACGAGCTCTTCCGGTGCAGGCTTGCAGCCATCGGGGAAGACCTGATTGAAGACGTGCGAGCTCAGCTGCTGCACGCCAATCTCGTTGAACCGCGACTGCGACGATACTGACGCAGCGACGTCAGCGATAGGCCCGCGGCTAAAGACGACATGCGAGCACTCACCTGCAAGACTGCCTTGCCGTTTCAAGCTTGCCTCGTTGGCAACGTCGGCCAGCCAGCGCACATGCGCCCTCCCTGCCTGGCGACGGTACGCATGGTGGCGGGCGAGGCGAACAAAGCTGGCCGTCGCGGCGCGCTGGACGTGACCAGCAGCGGGGGCGAGCGCATTCATATGCGACGATGCGACATCACGACAGGACGACTATGCGCCGATGTAAATAGTTGCTGTTGTTGCTGCTCCTTTGATGTCGTTTGGCGGGGAGATAAATGCAAACCAGGTGCTTGTCAACTTGGGCTTGATCCGCTGCGAGATTAGGTCATCCAGGGAGGCAGGCAAAGGAGGCAAGGGAGGTTATGCAGGGTGCAGCAATGGTGGGTCTGAGAATTGCCGGATGTGGTGACGACAGAATTAAGCCTGAACCTGCTTTTCGTTTGATGGAAAATACAAAGGACTGCAAAACCCGCAATTGAATACACGGGAGGATTGGAAACACGAAGCAATCTGCCAGTTCAGGGATGTCTCTTGCACCAACAGCCATAGCATTGCCCTGCCATGTCTGACCAGGTACATTGCACTATTCGTGTAAGTGGTGCTAAACTGACGTTTCCGTACAGCGAGACAACAGGTGGCTCCAGACATTGTGCACGTGAGCTGTGTTGTGCCTGGACTTCGTACATGCCAGGTGCATGGCGAGGCCGCCGTGAACTTCAATGCGCGCCATGCTCTGATTAAGAATCGATAAAGCAGTATTTTGCCCTTGGCTGCTTGACTGCCAGACTGTGGGTGTGACAATGCCGAGTGTGAAAAGGTGTATCGCCACTGAGCCTGGCTACGTCTCGCCACCGGCTCCAGAAACCACCCCCACCGGATCCGCATCTCAGAGGGCGACTTTGTTCCATCAACATCCACGTCCTCGGGGACGCTCTCGAACGGACGCGCTCCCCCCCCCCC
>JALHBX010000744.1:0-18398 GCA_024340025.1 Tolypocladium tundrense | reverse complement strand
GCCGCCCGCAGCGTCGCCGCGTCGTGCGGCGCGTCGCGCTCCGAGCGGCCGGCGGCGTAGCGGCGCTCGAACTCGTCGGTGCAGCCCGTCACGTAGTCGGGCGTCGTCTGGCGCGGGCGCGGCGCGAAGCCGAGGCCCTCGAAGTAGGCGCGGGCCTCGGCGGCGGCGCCGAAGAAGACCTGCTGGCCGGCGTCGATGACCAGGACCTTGTCGAAGAGCGCGTAGATGTTCTCCGAGGCCTGGTACAGCGAGACAAAGGTCGTCGTCTTGTACAGGTTGGTCTGGATGCGCAGCGACTTGACAAAGTCGAGGGCCGTGCTGGCGTCGAGCCCGCGCGTGCTGTTGTCCCAGGAGCAGATGCAGGCGTTGGTGATCATCATCTCGGCGATGGACACGCGCTTGCGCTCGCCGCCCGAGATGCCGCGCACGAAGTGGTCGCCGACGACGGTCCTGCGCGTGTGCTCGATGTTGAACATCTTGAGCAGCGTGCCGACGACGTGCGCCTTGAAGGCGGCCTTGGACATGTTGCCGGGCCGCTTGGCGGGCATCTTGGTGTCGAGGGCGAAGCCCAGCGTCTGCTCGACGGTGAGCGTCGGGTGGTGCGTGTCGTCCTCGGCGTTGTACACGGCCTCGCCGCGGTAGCGCTTGAAGTCGCGCGCCGGCCACGGCCCGTAGAAGACGTCGCCCGTGACGCCCGTGTAGCCGTAGCGCTGGTTGGCGATGGCCTTGAGGAACGTGGTGCAGCCGGAGCCGGGCTTGCCCAGCACGAGCACCATCTCGCCGGGCCTGCACACGCCCTGGAAGCCGTCGAGCAGCGTCGACTCGGTCGGCGTGCGGCCCAGGCCCAGCAGCTTCGCCAGGGGCGTGACCACGTCGAAGAAGTTGATGAAGGCGTCGGGGAACGTCTGCACGTAGTTGGTCGTGCCGCCGACGCCCTTGACCGTGAGCCCGTCCCAGCAGGCGCCGAGGTGCTTGGCCTTGATGCGGACGGCCTGGCCGGCGTCCAGGTCTCCGCGCAGCGCCGCCTCGAGGTCGAAGGCGGAGTCGTCCTCGGAGTCGTCGGCGTCGACGCCGCCCCTTTCGGCGTCGGCCTCCCTCTTGCTGTCCCTGCGGCTGTCCCTGCGACTGTCCCTACGACTGTCCCTGCGGCTGTCCCTGCGGCTGGCCCGCGAAACGCCCGTGAACTCGCGCTGCAGATCTGCAAACTCGGCCTCGGCCTGCTCCACGGAGATGCCCGTCCGCTGGCCGGCCACGTCGTCGTGCGGCCCGTCGCCGCCGGCGTCCAAGTCCCGCGCGGTCGCCGTCGAGTCGCGGGATCGGCGGTAGGCCGACTCGGCGTCCCCGGACGAGAGGACGCCGGTGGCCACGGCAGCCTCCGTCTGCCCGGCGCGTTGGTTCGCCATGGTGAAGCGGCGTGCCGGGATCCGCCCCTGGGCACACTTGTTCAAAGAAGGACAGGTCAGGCGAAGCCGAGAGCTCTCGGGCGAAGCAGAAGAGACGGTTTCAATTAGAGTATATAAGAGGCTTGGCGGAAAAGAGACCCCAGGGGCAACAGCGCGGCACTACAGAGAAGGCTGGATGAGACGGAGAGCGGCGTGACTGCGCGTGCCTCGCCCGGCCTTCCGCGTGTCGTCGACGTGCCTTGCGAGCAGGCGAGAAGAGGAAGAATGAGAGAGAGGAGGAAGAGAGGAAGAAAACGGCGGGCAGTGTGGAGGAAGAAAAAGGGAAACCCTCTTGGCCACCGACACGTGGGGAACGGGGCCTGGACGAGGGCCTTGCGATCTGCCAGGATCTCATATGCACATGCGCGCGAGGAAGCGCGAGGAGCTCCATGTCCCGTCCGTGTTTGCCAAGGCAGGACGGGGAAGCAAGAGAACTATTACATACACGGGTGCCTCGTGCTGGAGGGAAGAAACTGTAGCGCCGAGCAGGGTCCGGCGATGGACTCGGAACAGCGGGCCCGAACTAGGCCGGCTTATTACCAAGCAACGGGCGGCGCACCAAGCGGTAGTCTGTGGAGAACGGAGCCCGCGGCCAACTCCAGGGCTTGCGAGTACATGCTCCGTACATGGCCTGTGAAGTAGAGACGATGGAGGAGAATGGGTCGCTCCCGCAATTGCTTTTGATTTGGTCAGACCGGCGGTTGAATGTGGGCGACCCATGCATGCAGCACACCAACGGTCCAACTTACACGGGCCGCCCGTCATCGAGACACGACACAACTCTGCCATTCACGCGGATGCTGTTTGCTTCCGGAGCAGACCAAACAGCGGTACCGCGTGCGTACTGGTGCTGCTCTTCGCGTCACCTTCTGGAAGGGAGACGCCCCCGTCCGGAGTTCGGCCCGGGGTTTGCAATGGCCATTTCATCAGGGTTTCGTCACGTCGCGCTGCATTGGGCCTAGGGTGCGCAGCGGCGGGAAAGGGTGGGGAAGGGCGGGCGCAAGAGTCAGTTCGACTCATCCGGCGAGCGCCAATGACACGGAACGGGTATGCGACGGCGGGAGAGAAAGTTGGCGAGGCAGGGGTCGAGGCGAGGAGACTGGCAGGGCCCTCGTCCGTGGTTGAGGCTGCTTGCTGCGACGTCGTTGAATTGGAATGTGCCATGTCATTATCGCTGCGCCCTGTCCGTGAAAAACTGACAAGAGTCGAATAAAAAGCGTTTGTCAGCCATTCACGTTCACTTGGCAGCCGGAGATTAGGGAACTGCGACTCTCGGCCCCTTTCCTTGAGCTTAGCACCTGCAGAAGCGTCCGAGTAGTCTCGGGCTTCAGGCCCGTCATCACTGCACCAACTCACGCCAAACCCCATGGTGGATTAGTTACACGTCCATTGTCTCTGCCAACCAGCCCTGCGTGATCATGCTGGCTCCCGAAGTGCACCAGTTCAAAGACTCCGTCTGTCCTCGCCAAACACGGCTGTGTGGAAGACAGCCGTCGCCAGTACTCCTGACTTCCGTAGCCGCAAAGGACAATCGCGCACCTGGGCGTTGGACAGCGGCTGTTACACGAGACAGTCGCGGGCCAGGACCTGGTGCGCCCGAGACACGTTGACGGTGTCTCGCTGTGAGACAGCGTGCGGTGTACCGACACGTGGTGCCACCACCGCTCTGGATATCGCGGGCTGCCTCTTCCAGACGGCCATGCCGACGCAGCACAAGGCCGCGGGAGCGAGGCATCATGCCTTTTCAAACAGGTACATCTCCACAGCCTCGCTCTCCCCGCCCAGCACCGGCAGCGGCAGGACCTGCGTCTCCAGCGTCCGCCACCCGTCGCCCGCCATGAGGTCGAAGAGCGCCCGCTCAGAGGCGTGCCGGGGCTTCGTCGCCAGGAAGACGCTCGTCGAGCCCGGCGCGTCGCCGTCGCCCGCCGCCCGCGCCGCGTTGGACGCGTGCAGCGCCGACAGCGTGCCCACCAGCGCGGGCAGCGCGTCGGCGTTGTACGTGCAGTCGCTGAGCACGACCAGGTCCCAGCGCTGCCGGCGGACCAGCCGCCCGAAGCGGCCCTGCCGGCCGTCGTCCCAGTCGAGGTTCTCGTACAGCATGTTGGCGGGGCTGTGCTGGAGGAGCGCCATGTTGGCCCGCGCCCGGCCCGCGGCCTCGTCGAGGTCCGTCAGGAGGATGGTGCAGTCGCCGCCGCCGCCGCGCGGGTACACGGCGCCGAGGCCCGTCCCCAGGATGCCCACGCCGCAGCCGAGCTCGAGGATGTTCATCGCCGCGCTGCCGTCGAACATGCGCCGCAGGGCTTGCATGCACGGGTGCCGGCTCGACGCGAGCCGCGGGAACTTGTAGACACCCGCGATGGCCGCGAGCGCCACCACGCCGGCGTCCCAGACGTGGCGCGCGATGCTCTCCCCAATCTCCTCCTCGACCTCGAGGTGCTCGGGCGGCTCGCCCGCCGCGCTGAGGCGGAGCTTCCGCGTGGATATGCCGTTGGCGGCTTCGGGCCCGTTCAGCGCCACCCGGACCGGCATCACCAGGCCCTTAGAGGGGTTCCCCGCCGAGGATGAAAGAATGCTCTCGACGCCGTCGGCCGAGAAGGACGACGCCGTGCTGATGCAGAGCTCAACTGCGTCTCCGGACCTCATCGCGCTCACCGCCGTGGGCGGCAGCTCGTACACGGGCTTCGCGACGCGCCTCCCGGGCAGCCATTGCAGCTTTCCGCGCTCCGACAGCTCGCACGAGACGCCGCCCGACGGCGCGTAGATGTCCGCCGTGACCACCAGGTCGATGGGCTCTTCCGGGCAGAGGAACGAGTCGCCCAGGTCCGTCGTGATTGTGAAGACGAGCTCCGTGTGCATGCCTCGCTGCGACGGGGCCAGCTTCGGTGGTCGAAGGAGCCGGATGTAGTGCATGGCTGTCACCGAGGTTGACAAATGAGGTTGCTTGAGTATTGGCCAGGGCCCCGTCGTTACCGGAAGAGGAAGGGCTGCATGTTACAGACGATCGAGCGGGGGGTTCATTTCTGGATATATTGAGATGGCATCAATGATCTGATGAATTTTCCCTCAAAGCCGATTCCGTCGTCGCTACATTGCCCAGCTTAGTCATCCCTCGCAAGACAGCTTCGATTGTTTTGCAGCTCTGTCTCTCTAAACAGAATATCGTGTGTTCACTGGCCAAGCGCGGTAAATCTTCCATCCCCCTGAGGCGCTTCGTCAGTCGCCGGCCGGATGCTGGGGCCGGAGGTCGCCGTGTGCGCGGATCTCGGTGGTCGCCGGACGGGTTCCACAACGGGGGCTCAGCTCCGGCCGCCTCGGAACACCGACAACCACGGGGCGTTGTGCTGCCGTGGTCTCTGGATTTTGCGGTTTACTCTTACACTCATTCTACGAAGAATATACATACAGCATTTGTAAAACGCGCACAAAGCCGGCATCCCGTCCCAGACCACCTCAGCATGTCGCCGTCTACAGACCCCCCCGCGCTGCTCGCCGCCCTCCTCGCCGTCATCGAGGACTCCATCGTCCCGCTCACCCGCGAGGGCGTCTCCTCCGGCTCCAAGCTCTTCGGCGCCGCCATCCTCGCCCGGCGGGACCTCCGGCCGCTGACCGTGGCCACCAACGACGAGCGCGCCTCGCCGCTCTTGCACGGCGAGATCAACTGCATCCAGCGGTTCTTCACGGCCGACTTCCCGTCCGCGGCGGCGCGGCCGGACCCGCGCCGCGACTGCGTCTTCCTCGCGACGCACGAGCCGTGCAGCCTGTGCCTCAGCGCCATCGCGTGGTCCGGCTTCGCCGAGTTCTACTACCTCTTCACGTACGAGGACAGTCGCGACCTGTTCGCCATCCCGCACGACATCGACATCCTCGAGGAGGTGTTCCGCGTCCGCGGCGCCGAGACGGAGGCCCAGGTGCGCCGGCGCCCGCTGTACAACCGCAGCAACAAGTTCTTCAGGGGCCGGTCGCTCGCGGACCTGGTGGCCGACGTTGGCGACGAGGCGGAGAGGAGGCGGTGGACAGCGGAGATTGAGCGGGTGAAGGGCCTGTACAACGCGTTGAGCGAGACGTACCAGGAGGGAAAACGGTCAGGGGCCGAGAGCTCCAGCGTTTGGAAGTAAGCGCCGTTTGTTGTGACTTGAGAAAGGCCGTCTCGAGGGTAGTTGTGGACTGATGGCGCAAATCTTGAGCGATATCATGGTCAACTCTGTGCAAAGTGAATTTATTCAAGATATTAAAATACCTTTTCAACAGCTACGCTTCATTGGCGCTCTGTCCCATTACTTCTCACACTCCAATGCATTCAGTCAGAGTTCCGATCTCGAGGGGCTTGTCCGACATCAACCCGAACCACCAGGATGGGAGATTGTGCTTCCACACTGCTAGTCAACAGTCAGAATATCCAGACTCCAGGCATTTACATCCATACCACATCGCAAGTAAATACAAGCCAGCCACAGCAGCACCTCACGCCTCCCACGACCGCCGAACCTGCATCCGCCCCAGACAAGCTGCATATGCCGCCCGAGCCCGGCCCCACCTCCGAGGCCACCTCTGCGGCCTCGTCACTCCGGGCTCCTGGCCGGCGCGGATATTAGCTGCGCGAGCCAATATTACCTCGTCCCCGACTGTCTGGCTGCCGGGAGGAGCGCCGTGGGGGCTGCATGGGTTGCGCGTGGCCAGGCGGTTGGTCGTCTGCTCGTTCCCGGAGGGCTGGTCTCCAGAACGTACGCGGTCAGATCCCGGCCGTGGGATTCGTGACGTATGACGCCTGCGTGGGTGTTGGTGGTGCATCTGAGGGATACCGGGGGATCCTATGAGCCCGGTGCTATCTGACTGCAGTTTATAGACTAGAGGCTTCCGCGGCCTCTGCCTCCTCGTCATCGCATAGCCATCTGAAGCCGTACAGGGGTCCTTCTGCCTTTCATGCACAGCGATGGTAGTATCCGGTCTTGCTGAACAAGTCTTACTGACACATGGCTGAGATGGCCTCCAAAGGGACCAGCATGCTGCTTATGCACGGTGACTGTTCTCGTACATGCATACGAGGATGCTGCATCACCGTAAGCCTGTGCAACCTGCGCCATACCCGGTAGCAGTACCATTCGCGCCAAACCTGGCAAGGCAATCCTCCCTCGAGGCCATGTCGACAAGGACACGACCGAGAAGTTAAAAGACGCCCTCGGCCCTCCGCAACGGCCACTCTGCCACCCAACGGCGCAGCACGGCCCGCCATTGGCCCAAGCGGGCGTCCTTCCCGCGATATCACCGAGAGTCGTATGCAAGTCACGCAAGCCCTTGCACATTAAGCGCCAGCCAGCCTCCAGCATCCGAGTTTCCGTTTGGGGGCCGACCGACGCAGCGCCGGCTGCATCTCAATCAACGAGAACCCCTCTTCTCCGCACCGTCACGGCTCGCCTTCAGCCGCGGCGGTTCGCGCGAGCGGGCCGCGATGAAAACGGACAACGTAGCCCCCCGGAGCGCAAAGCGTGGCTGGCTGGCAGATGGATCGACGGAGCATTCGAGGGGGAAATGCGCCGGCTCCATGGAGGACGGAGCAGGCTACGTGCCCCTCATCCCTGGAAAAGGCCCATCCCAAACGGGCCGTGCAGCGCTGGCTCTTCTCCGCAGCCGAGGGGGAGTGTGCATGAACCTGCTTCTCTTCAGCTTCCCAAGCGGGACGACGAGCCCACATCCCTCACCTGGCCTTGACCGAAAAAATGTGGCTGGGGGGATCAGATCAGTCGCACACAAACCGCCCCTCTCCCAGAATAGCCTGGTCGGACCAACCAACAGGCGTGATGACCGTGACGGACGCCACGGCGTTGCAGTCAGTGGCCATGCAAACCGCGCTCTCCGTGCACACGGCGCACCTCCATCCACCCGTCAGCCCCCTCGTGCCACCCCGAGCCCGCGCCCTCCAACCAGCAAGGCAAGGGAGAGACAGCGCGCGCAGCCAGAGCTCGTCGCCGGCTGAGGCTCCTCCTGCTCGCTACCTGGCCCGAGACATGCAGCCCCCGTCCCATGCAGCCACGCGCCTGTGCGGCGAATCGCAGACCACCCGCCGCCGCCGCCGCCGCAGCGCCGAGGCCCTCGAGAGGCGGCAGCCCCCCTGCGTCTCTCGAGTCGCGCCCAATCCTTTGTCTCGGCCGCGGGGGGGGGAGGTCGCGCGTGCTGAGTTCGGCGGAAGCGCAAACGGGACGCCGTCGGCTTGAACGGGGGTGGTAGACGTCGTGGACACGACGGGCGCTGGTGAGTGGTGACGAGTTCTGCCCGTCTCGCACGTCACGGGTTCATCATCCCATGTCGTGCTCGCGGTGCGAGGCCGAACCGCGTCCGCATCCTTTGACTCCGACTGTGGCGCATCCGGACGTGACCCTTCTGTGCCTCGCCAGCTCGTCCAACAGCCAGGAGCGAGCGCCTGCATCATCACCTGTTTGTTCATCCGATCACCGGAAGCCTCTGTCGCCGCTCTCCATCGCCGCACGCGCCTTTCCGAGGTCGCCACCAGTCATCCATCCCGTACCTGGCTCCGTACTCCACACCGAGGCGGGGGCGGCCCGGCGGGAGCCCAATCCTGTAGCCGAAAGCATGACGCCAGTGATTTGCGGAACTCTATTCCAGCAGCACCAGGGCAGCCAGAACGGGGCGTCAGACGGCCCTAGGGAAAGCTTGTCGGACACGTCCATGACCTCTACTCGTGCATGTAGAACGCGCACATGTGCTTCAGTGGCAAGACAGGTCCTTGCGTCTCCCCGGCATGGTGAGCGGATCAATGGGCATCACATTTGGGCTCGAATCTGCTGGTGGTGCTTCTCAAGTGTCCATTCCATTAAATACAGTCCTACACGATGGTGTTGCCGAGTCCGCAGGTCCCGATACGAACTCCACCCTTGCCCTCTCATGAGGTAAACAATGCGCACCTATTCCGTGGCCGTCCTAAACCGGCCTGCATGCGACCCGACCTTGACCGCGTCGACGCGTAGTCGTGGAACCGTCGCCCAGACTCGGCCGTGTTGCGCGTCTGGCGTACCCTTCCCGTCAAATCTCCTCAGCTGCGACTTTTGTAACAAAGGAAATAATAAAAAAAGAAACCATTTGACACACCATTGCCTCTGCTCCCCTTGCGCAGCTTCTCCGCCCGCTCGTGACGCCTTGTATAAGGCGTTGGGTATCTATAAATGGTCAAATGCCCCCTTATCAGTCCCTTCTGCGTGTGCATTGCTGGTAGTACAGGTCGCCCTTTGCTTGTCTTGCAAGATAATAAGAAGAAAAAAAGCAAACCCATTTCTCCGGTTCGATGTTGAAGAGTCCGAGGATTCAAGGAAAAACAGGAAAAGAAATCCGCGCGGGTCACGGGGTATCCAATGGAGATCCAATGGAGATCCGCGGCCGAGGATTGTATTGTACTAGTACAGCCCCCTTGGCTTGTCCATCCGGCATCCATGGGTCTTCTCCTGGCTCCACGTCCGAATCGGATCACGCAAAGAGGGAGAGACAGATGAGAGAGAAAGGAAATCAGCTCCGGTGACGGGTCTGGTCCGCCATCGGAAAGGCCGCTCCAGGGTAACGTCCATGGGCTGGTCTCCTAGGCGGTGGGCTCCTTGAGGATCTCGGAACAGTTGGCGTCAAAGCGGAGGTTGAAGAGCCGCACGCTTTGCATGAACTTCTCCGTCTTGGCCAGTTCTCGGTCGCGGCCGAACAGGGTGTCGACGAACTCGACACCCGAGTTCTTGCCGAGGCTAGACTGCTTCTTCCTGGCCGCCTTGAGCATGGGCGCCTCACACGCCTTGAGGAGCGACCTCAGCTTGTCCATGAGGCGCTCGCCGGCGTCGATGAAGTCGTCGACCGTCTCTCGATTCTCCGCACTGCGCACGAGACCAACCCTCGCCTCCGCGTTCTTGATGTGGAGCGACAGCTGGATCAGAAGAAGCCAGAGCTCGCCTGCCATGTCGGCAATTGGCGTCGTGGCGCCTTCGTGGTACACTGTCCAGTCGTAGATCCACTTTCCGAGGCTGTTGGCGTCGAACACGCTGCCCAGGAGCAGGATGGGTTCCTCGGTCGGGTCCCAGTTCTTGAGCGAGTACCCCTGGGGGATCTTGTGCCGACGGGCATCCGACTCGGTTGCCTTGGGAGGTGCCGGCGGCTTGGCTCGGTGGACGTTGGACGGTCTGGTCGTCGCTGGCCGCTGGGGCATGGATGCCGAGGACCGGCGGGCATGGGCATGGCTGGTCGGAGGCCGAGTCTGGGCTGGGGGTTGAGGCCGCGGTGATTCGTACTGAGCTGAGCGGGCCAAGGCCGGATCAGCGTAGTATGCGGCACTCTGCAGGTAGTCGCCGTGATTAGTGTACCGTACCCCATCATGGTAAGTTGGGAGGTGCGTGTGCTCGCGGCGACTCTTGGACCGTGACTGCGCCGGCAACACATACGTGCGCCCCAGCGCCTCGATGATCTCGTCCTCGTCGGATTCTCCATAGGGGGTAGAGGCCCGGACATAGGTATACGAGTGCCGACGATCGCGCCTGGAGGGAGTCTGGTACTGGCCCGAAGGCCGGCGCGATGACGAGAAATCTTTGGCACTCACATCAACAGTACAGTAGTTCCCGGAGCTATTGTACCGCGGAGACTCTACGGTCGTCCGGGGGGTAAAGGAGCCCTGTTGCTGCGAGTAGCTGTTGGCGCGCGAGTGGGCGGCGCGGGTGGCCGGTCGCCGGGGCGTGGCCGAGTCGAACCAGTTGGGCCGCGGCGACGGAGTGGGAGTAGCCGAAGACATTCGCGAATACTCCCACTCGTGGATCGGGGTCGATCCAGGTGTTCGTGGTGAAGGGTAATTCATTGTCCTGCGCTCTTGCGATGCCCCGTCGACATCCAGTCTTTAGCCGCCCCAAAACCAGCGGCGGCCGTTGTCGGCCAGGCGAACAGGTGTGGAAGTCGTCGAGCGCTTCGTGGACGCGGTGGCGTCGGTGGTGGTGGCGGTTGTTGGTGTTGTTGTTTTCGCTGTCCGAAATCTGGTGTCGCGCCGGGGAAGAGGCGCGCGGGAATGAGGTGAGGGCCCGTCACCTGGGTATGTGGTCGGAAGAGTAGGGGTTAGAAAAGACTCCTGCTTCTGCAAACATGACCGATGTGTCGTGGGTATTTCCTCTGCGAAGAGGAAACGTGAGCCAAGTCGCGAGCGAGCCTGGCTTTTGTGGTGGCGATCTGGAGGCGCTGACACACGGGGCCCGCAATCTGAACGTCTGTTGGCGGGAGAGAGTGACAAAGGCGACGTCGACAGCGACGTGCTTGTAGCTGACTGAATGAAGGTGCTGTGGTGAATAGTTGATTGGCAAAAGCCAAAATGTTGCGGGAGAGAGAGGGAGGAGGTTGGGGTGGGTGTGAATCGAGGTATATATTGTGTGGCAGCGGAGGAGGAGCCGGCCTCCTGGGCCCCAGGCCAGACCGGGATGGAACCTCAGCAAGCAAACAGACCACCTGGACAGGGGGTACCCAGAGAGGCTGGACAGGCATGCGACAGGGGGGTCAAGGGGCACGGTTGGCAGTGCCTTGCTTGGCCTGTGGTGCGCTGCCCAGCGGGCGGATGGGCGCGAGAGGGAGAGAGTTGGAGGGGCGTGCGCGTAGCCAGTGCTAGGTCCCGTCGCCGTCCAGCATTGGGCCCTGAGAGGCAGCGCGTTAGTCACACTTGTGGAAGCTTCAGGCGCAAGCCACACAGTGCTGGAAGCTGCCCGCAGGCACGGCTCCCTCGATGGAGCCCTGTTGGTGCAGCGCTGACCCAATTGCGACCGTCGATGACGGCTGCGTCTGCCACCGGCTGCGCGGGCAGAGCTGGCCTCGTCGGTGCTGATGGGTGGTGAGCCGCTGTGATCCGCTGCGCTGACGGACGTAATGCGCTCACGATGTTTCGTTGGCCGGCGACTCACAAGGGGATGCTCGTACTCGTAAGCGGCCGACGAAGCAGCAGCGCAGCAAACGGCCTCGTCTTTCGCCCGGCCGGGGACGATGCGACGATGACGATGACGCTGACTCGTCTGTCGCTGACGACCAAGCGGAGTCGCTTCTCGACCCGCCGCCAGAGTCTGGGGACCTTCTGTACGAGTACTCGTAAAGTGTTCGATGTTGCGCGTCTGGAATTGTTGCGGCTGGGTGCAGTCTGCCTCTGACTGAGACGACTCAGTGTTCCAGTTGCCAGATACCTAATATTCGACGCAGCGATGACAAACTCCGTAACCGCGGCGCCGACTTCTTCCACTTGCCGCGAGTGCAAATACGAGTACGGATAAACACAGCTGGCCTGTGCCGCGGCCGTTCTTGCAACCAAGGCTGCAACCCACCAAGATCCCCAGCACTCCAACGGAGTGCTAAGCGAAATGACGGAAGGCTGGGGTGAAATCCTCGCCGTCCTCCACGGCGCTGCGAGGCGATTATTTTGCTGGAAAGCAGATTTCAAATCAGCGCCTGTCGTTGGTCTGTCGAGCTGACCGACACGCCAGGCTCCGAGGAGATCGAGAGGATATTCGACTGCTTCAACTCGGTGCTTTCAACTCACCAGCGTGCTCTGTGCTAGACGCTCACCAGGCGCTCTGACTAGATATTCCTTGCCGAAAACTCTGAACCAGGACTCTGCCAAGTACCCGCTGGTTCAAGGGGCCTGGTCAACAACAGGCAACGACCTTGGAGGTGTCCCTTGTCAAAAATCTTTATTCGAGGCGCTGCGGCTGTCGCTCTGCCACGATCTCCCGGAATAACTTGGTCTCCAGCCAATGCTCCGCGAGGAATTGCGCCGCACCGAGAAGGTGCTATATGTCGGCGCCGGGTGGTGGTGGGCATGAGCAATTGTTCGGTCTCGACCAAGGCAAAGCAGCGAGTGCTGGCAGGCGACGCCGCGCGATGCGATGCGAATATCGCCGGGGTTCTCAGGGCCAGAGAGACCGGAAGCGTGAGTACGCCTCTCAGACTCGTCGGAAACCGCTTTGACGGAAGACCGAGCGACGATCAAACATGCTGGGCAATGAGGGAGTTTGCCAACTTTATAATAAGACATTCGTTTGATCGCTGATTATGTGGCCTTGATCCTGGGAGCCCTCCGTGCTCTAGACCCTGGATTCCTTGGCCGTTCGCGAGCAATCAACCCATCACAGAAGCGTGAATGGCACTATGACCTCTGCGCACACCATCTACTCCCATGTTCACGGCTTCAACAGAGGGGTTTCCGTCACATGCACGGCCAGGCAATGTGATTCCGAGCCGCCGTGTGCCGCCACGCCGACGCCGATTGGGCCAGCGTCAAGGCCGCTGTGTGACGTCTTGTTTTTGAGTGCAGCAGGGCCGTGATCGAGGGCGGTCACCACCCTCCTTCGGCCAGGTCGTCACCATCGCATTCCGGCATGCACCAGGTTGAAGCGCCGAGGCGTCGGTCACGAACCTCTACGCCCGGAACAGCGCACAGGACAGGAGGCACTTTTTTCCAACTGCTTCCGGCGAAGGGAATATAAACGCCTTGCAGCATATTAGGCAGCTAGCGAATGAGGCCGCTCACAGACAAAACACACTGCGCGACTAACACCGAAGGACAGCAGCCATTGGCGCGACGGGCGACGGGCTGGGCAGGTTGACCCAACCACCACGCCTCGCAGACAACGCTGCTTCTTTCGCTCAACAATGCGTGAAAACTGACGCCTTGCAGCATTCAGCTCTGTTGCCTCGTCATGCACCGGTGTCGCCTTTGGGTTGACCGACTCCTGGTGCCACCGCAAGATGCACCTCATACCTGCACAGTCGCCATTGTTCTCGCTCAAAACGAATACACTGTTTACGACGACGGACGCGAAGAAGGAATGGTCTCAATGTCTCACGTCTCGGCGCATCCTCGACCCCAAGGAGCACGAATTTCTTTATCGGCCTCTTCACATCATCTTGCATTTTTCAAGCCCCCTTCTTCCCCACTGACCAAAAGAGGGGACGAATGTGCCAGGAAGTTTAAAGTACGGACAATCATTCCCATTGTGTCGTGCTTGGCGCGACATCTCGAGATCCTGCGAGCTGCAGGAAACCTTGCTTCGAATTCATGCCGATATCGAATCTGCTATGCCAGCCAGGGCTGGCTGATTGTCTCGACGACAGCGGCCTCCAGGTCTGTTGGTCCCAGCGATCGGTCACTGAGGTTTAGCGGCCGCGGTATCCTAGTTGCAGCGCATTCGGCGGCATCACCTCCATCTGCATCAGTCTGGGCCATTCTGGCGGCCGCGATCCACCCGCGGGAGGGCTTCCGGCTCGTCTTCAGCCCGTCTGGGCGCAATCTCTTGCTGTTCCTTGTGCAACTTGGTCGGCTTGCGACGCTAGAAGGCCCACCGAGCGGGATCGTGCAGCCCGCGCAAAGTCCCGTCTGCCTCCCGTTTCCCACCCGTGTTGCGCCAGGCACAGCACACTGTATGGAGCCGAGGCGATCTCATCACTTGAAATCACCATCGGGCGGCTGTCGACGTCGACACTTGCCGTTGCACACCCCTTGCAGGTGCGAGTGCGAGTCCGTACTCGTATCACGGCTTCAGCTTCGGCGTTTCTGCTGCCCACCTGTAAGGCTGTACAGTACGAGTTCGATTTCCGGGGCTTCGGCTTCGTCTTCCCTCGCCTTGGGGCCCAAAGCCCGTTGGCCAGCCTTTTATCAGTCGCTCCCGCGAGGCTTCACAAGCACTCCCCTGCGTCCTCGTCTCGGTGGCGCCGGTCCTCCCTCTGTGCCACTGTGGCCACCCCTGGCATGATTTCTAGAAGAGACAGCCAAGACAGCCACAGAGACACGCCCTCCGTTGTCTGATTAAACACTAGCTCGGTGGCCGGTGTGATGCTCCCCCCCCGGGGGGCCTTCACCTTGCTCTCCCGGCCTTGTTCCTCGTTTTCGACAGGGAAAAATTTTCTCTCGTTTCCGCCATGGGATTCATTTCGCAATTTCATGGGGGAAACACAACACTCGTCGATCAAGGCCGCCGGCAGCAGCTCTCCAACTCTGCCATAAACACCGGGGGGCGAGCCAGTGACTCATCGCCACGGCCAGCCAGTCTCATGTATTCTCTCCCAACGCACAATGCCACTCTGCTGTATTGATGTCCAAAGGCGCCTTGCTGTCGAATGGCGGCGCCGGGCTGCGAGTCGGTCCCGTCGTGATTGGCACGCCCTGCAGACACGTCGCTCGTGGTGGGAGGACGCAGGCCCCGCAGCGTCAGGACCCCTGTCGTCCCTAACCCAACCGGCTTACCATTCGCCGCGACACGGATATCAAAACACCAGGGCTCCATTTCCACCAAAAATAGGGATCATAGGCTCACTCTGAACCTAGGAACCCGCTGACCGACTCTTTGCGGCCTTCCGTTGCCCAGGTCCGTTGCCCAGGTCCGTTGCCCGGGTCTCGCCATGCGGCACTCCCTGGCGCTTTGGCAATAACATGGCGTGGACGGTGGAGGGCGTGTCAACAAACGCCGGGACAATCGACGGAGCGGGCGCAGCAGACACATACGCGCTCGTCTTCGGGGGCTGGGCATGTGAGGGCAGAAGCACCGAAACGGGGCTGCACAATGACGTCTGTAATCCTCAGCACTGCCGGCAGAGGCGGGCGTGATTGTGTCTGCGGACACACACCGGGCAGCGAGCTTCGGTCTGGTTCCTGGTGCAACACTCTGTTGGTAAGCCATCAACTGCCAGACCTCGCTGCCTGTCGCACTGCTTGTCTCTGCGAGGCGTGCGAAGCATCCAGGCATAGGCAGCACCGGTAAGACACAGGCCACACGGTCCGTGTCGAGAGAGATTGTATGCAAAACCCCCGTCGTGGCCTGCCCAGCAGAACACCGGACAGCCAATGGGCACGCATCGGCTCTTCCTTTTTGACGCGGATGGACGGATGCGCATCCTCGTCCAGTCTTCACCCAGCACGCAAAGACGCCGTGGATCACGATAGGAGTCGCGCTGCAGGTATCGCTTCCACAACGAATGCGAGGATACCCAACTCATCCTGACACATGCATGCCTGGCACGTACGCTTGTGGCCCGGCGCATGAGGGCGCGTTTGCCATGGTCGGCACGTGTAAGTGAGGGAATGAGGGCGCGGCGAGCCCCTCCATTGCCTCACACCCCTCCGGTTCCAGCTACTGCAAAGTTCTGCAGACTTCGATGCCTTACTGCAACCACCACGTCACGGCTCACGAGAAGAGTCAATCGGGCGGGCCCCTATCGTCTGACGGTCAAGCAGGTATGTACGGAGTAACATGACGAGCTGGCCGAGTCATCCTTCGTGCTCGACCCTGTTTATTGGGAATACCGGGCCAGATATCGCCAGCCCAGTCCTCGCGGAGCGGCTGTGTTGCTCATTGGGCAGCGATGACGGCCTGTTTCTGTGAGTCCGTTTGCCCCGTGCGCCTGGACGGACAAAGTACACATCAGCCATCGCACAGGCCGCGGTGAATGTGAGTAATATTCCCTCTTTCCTTGTCATATCGTTTCTTTTTCGTCAGGTGCGCATTCTAATGCACAGGGATGTTCCAAGACTTGCTCCGCCGTGTCTGAGATGCGATTGCCGACTGCCCGCCACTTGATGCAACGTCGAGATTGGGCTGGCACGAGCCTCGTCGTCTGTCAGCTGCGAGCGCCACGCCAGCCACGTGGGCCGTAGTGGCGGTGCACTGTGCGGCACCCGCCTCACGTGACCTACCCACTCTGTCGGGACGACCCTTGCGCCACGCGGAGCCCGTTCTCCACCACCTCCACCGTAGCGGCTGGCCTCCCGTTTTGCCGACTTACACATGATGGCAACAGCCAAACGCACCCAACTGCACATCCAATTGGCCCTTCCTGGATGGAATCCCTCGGCACTTCTTCTGCGCTGCGACTCGATGCATGCGCGCTGTACGAGACGGTTCGCCACCCAACGCGGGGAGCCGCGGTGCGTCCACGTGCGTGCTGCGTATGCCTCGCCATGCACAACGCGCGGTCACGTTTTCTACCTACACAAGACGTCTTGAATGCCGACGCAGCCTTTGTTCACCGAGATTCCTTCATTTCGCTGATACCATTCGCTCGGGGAGCGAGTCCGAGCTTTGGGCTGTTTCAGCGTCGATGAGTCACGACTAGCCCAGCCACACTCACGGTCGACGATGCTCCGCACGACTACCACGGTTACAGCGACAGCGGACTTTGCCTTCGGAGGCGAAACGACGCGTTCGCTCGTTCGTTCGTTCACGACGCCGTGCGGGGCGCCGCCCGCCGGGCTGCCTCGTCGGCAAACGACCGTGCGAACTCTCACGACGCGGCTGTGCAGGCAGCAGGACGTGACGAAGAGCCCGGCCATATCGTGGCGTTGGCGAATAGCAGCGAGGGATACTCTTGATCCCAGACTCTGGTTACTGTCCGCGGTCGGGGATTGGCGGATGGCTTTCACATGCCGTCGCCCTGCCATTTGAACGACCCGCTGCATCTCAGCGTCCGTGAGGATCACCAATAGTCTACATCGATGCGACAGCCTCTACCCCATGACCATGGACGCAACTGGTCGGGTTCTGCCTGGCATGCTGCACAGTCACGGCCAGGTATGACTGCAGCCATGTCGGGGCTGTCGTTCGCCAGAGAGCGGATAGCGACACCCCCTTCGAGCGATGGAGCTGGGAGTCTCAGCGGCGAGAAATCCTGAGGATGTAAACGCGAGGGCCTTCGCACAGGGCTGGCGTTGAGAGCCAGGCGTCGTCATTTCTGGGTCGTAGGTCGTAGGCGGTGCCGTCGCCAACGATGCTCGCATATCAGGTTCCTGCAGGCTTGCCGCAATATTACCCACAGCTTCAGGAACTCGAACTCGGCGAAGTAGCCGCAGGAATGTTATCGCTGGAGTTCATTATGTATATTTACGGCTTCCACTCCTGTGCTTTCATCGTATGTGCAGGGGGAGGCCATTCGCTGTTCCCTTGCACCGTCAGATAGCTGACTTGACAGAGCGCCTGCGTACATCATGTAGATTCGGCGTAGAACGCGTATGTCATCGACTTTGCTCGCTCTGAATACCAACAAGGGTTATGCATGCGCTTAGCTCTAGCTCTGTCTCGACATTCAAGGCTTGTTGTGGGTGCACCGGTGCTCGCGGTTTTGCTGGCGTGACCCAAGAAAAACTCCATGAATCTTGCCTTGCGGGCGAGTTCAGGCACTCCTTGTGAGTACTGGCCATGCCATCTCACGGCTGGAAACAGGCAGCGTCTAAATTGGGCCTCAGCGCTGTCCAGGGTCTAGGCCAGTGGACAGACAGCATTGGTGGCATGTGCGGAACTACGAACAATAGAGGCACAGTCATTCATCACATATCAATACCCATTGTGGAAGCAGTGAGGCATACTAATGATCCACTTCTATCGGTGATCATTCATGCCAGGTATTGTAAACCAACGCCGCAAGCCATCATCCATTTCGGGTAAAGTACGTCCAACGCCAGCCAAACCTCAGACTCCCAAACTCATCGCCATCAGGTACAAGAAAACAAAACTCAAGCCCAATACCACGTTAATCCTGACGACAACTATTAGCCGGGAACCTTTTCAAAGGAAGACTCTCAAGGCAACCCACCAATTGGAAAATGATAAAACACTTCCACGCCATCAAGACAGACGCCCCATCGCAGCCTGTATAAAAGCAGGGTGGTACCTCCTCTCCTTGACGGCCAGCGCCGAAAACCCCGTCTCGAAGCTGCACCTGGTCCCAGCTCGGAGGCAGCGCACGCAGCCCATTGTCATGAGGCCCGGCTTGTTGGGTCTGCGGGCGACAACGCAGGGCGTCTCGGCGCTGATGCAACTGTAGCAACAGCCGGACACGTCCTAGATCGAGATGCCTTCCATCTATGCCAGGCGGTTGGTCCTGCATGTAGTCCCAGACCCCGTAGCAACAGCGGACACGTCCTGGATCGAGATGCCTTCCATCTATGCCAGGCGGCTGATCCTGGCGGTT
>JALHBX010000743.1:0-30575 GCA_024340025.1 Tolypocladium tundrense | reverse complement strand
GCCCTCGCCCTCGCCCTCGCCGGCGCCGGCGTCTCCAGCGCCTCCCCCGGCAAGCCCCGGTGCGTCGCCGGCCCGCGGCTCGAGCACTGGCCCGCCGCCGCCGCCGCCGCCCTCGACGCCATGATCGCGCGCAACGCCCACAACGGCAGCTACGCCCTCTTCGACATGGACAACACGAGCTACCGGTTCGACCTCGAGGAGTCGCTGCTGCCCTTCCTCGAGAACAAGGGCGTGCTGACGCGCGAGGCCCTCGACCCGAGCCTCAAGCTCATGCCCTTCCGCGACGCCCCGGGACACCGCGAGAGCCTGTACAGCTACTACCAGCGCCTCTGCGCCGTCGACGACGCCCTGTGCTACCCCTTCTCCGCGCAGGTCTTCAGCGGCGTCCCGCTGCGCGAGCTCAAGGCGCACGTCGACGAGCTCATGGCCCTCAACGGCACCGTCCCGACGACCTACTACGAGGGCGACGTGCTGACCAACACCACCGTCAGCCCGCCCCGGATCTTCGCCGGCCAGGTCGAGCTGTACAACCGGCTCATGGCCAACGGCATCGCCGTGTACGTCGTCAGCGCCGCCTCCGAGGAGCTCGTCCGCATGGTCGCCTCGGACCCCAAGTACGGGTACAACGTGCCGCCCGAGAACGTCATCGGCGTGACGCTCCTCATGCGCGACCAGGCCGGCGGCGGGCTGACCTCGGCGCGCAAGCAGATCGCCGCCGGCAACTACAGCGAGCAGGCCAACCTCGACCTCGTCATGACGCCCTTCCTCTGGACGCCCGCCACCTGGAAGGCCGGCAAATGGGCCGCCGTGCTGACCTACATCTCCGAGTGGAAGCGGCCCGTGCTGGCCGCCGGCGACACCCCCGACAGCGACGGGCCCATGATCTTCCACGGCGTCGACGTCGAGCGCGGCGGCGTCCACCTCTGGATCAACCGCAAGGACAAGTACATGGCCCAGATCGACGCCATGCGGAAGCAGTTTGCCGCCGACCAGGCGCGCGAGGGCGTGCCGGTGACGGCGGACAAGAACTGGGTCGTGGTGACGCCCAAGGATATTCTATAGTCTCGGTAGCGTTGCTGGCGTTGTCAGGTACCTGTGCAATCCATCGTTACCATACTTGATGCTTCGTAGACGGCTCACATACGGCCTCCCATTTCCAAAGTAGCCCCGACACCCTCACTCATCTCGAGTAGCCGCCTAATCCTGGAGCGACTGCGTTCCGGAGGCGTTTGTAGCGGAATAAGTTGCCGCAACTCGACCAAACCTCATCTCCAGCACTGTCCGACTCATTGTGAGACTTGGAATTGTGATCATTTCATGTGATGTGATGTAACCATTCAATGTGACGCAATCATGTAATGTAATGTGATTAATGTGGTAGCAGTCATACTCGAGTCAGTTTAGAAGATTGCGTCGTCTCATTGACACGTGCGGAGTGCCGAAAATCTCCACAGTCTTGGCATCATGGAACCCAGCTGCTCGATACAGTGCAACTCCGACGGGTGTCGCAACCAAGTAGCAGTCCCTTCCTTGCGTTGTTGCCTCCTGTACGCCCCAGTCTAGCAGCATCCTCCCAATGCCTCTCTTCTGATGTTGCGGATGCACACCGAGAGAGTCGAGAGCTGCCAGGTAATGTCAGTGCCGCTTGCGCCAAAGTTCGAACAACACACTCACTCCATACGTCCATGGCCCCCCGTTCACCAAAGGTTTCGCGCTCGTCCTCCATGATAATCCGGCGCAGTTCGGCAAACGCGGCTTGGTCCATTCCTGTGAAAGCCCTTTTGGGTGGGGTTACTTCCTCCTCGTCCCCTTCAACGGGGACGAACCACATGGAATATCCCACGACCTTGCCGAGGGCGTCGTCGACTGCAACCATCATGGCCGAGCGCTTCGCCTGCAATCTGGACGACTTTCGCGCAATGCTCCATCGTCTCATTGCCTCGCCATCGGGGCTCTCGGGTGCTTGGAGATGGGGCGGGAAGAGGTGACGCGAAATGGCATCCGTGCTCGGATCGAAGGCAGCCATTGAGACATCAACGATGTCGGCGAGATCAGCTTCCGTGGCCGGGCGAATACGCACAGCCATGTTGCCTTCAAAGATGGTTTCGTGCGTGCTGAGCAGAAACACCCATAGCTGATTCCACGCACGGGCTCTTGATCCGTCTTTTATCTATTCGGTTCCTAGGACT
Source organism: Tolypocladium tundrense (assembly GCA_024340025.1). NCBI lineage: Eukaryota > Fungi > Ascomycota > Sordariomycetes > Hypocreales > Ophiocordycipitaceae > Tolypocladium > Tolypocladium tundrense. Next base: position 28,386 of record JALHBX010000743.1, on the reverse strand, counting down.
TTTGTACGTTCCAAAATCAGTCCTTCCTAGGACTTTGTTCGTCAACTGAGTCCTTTACGGTGGTCTGAGCGGATACGGTTAGGGCCGATTGCAATGCTTACAGCTCAGACTAGGAGGGAAGGTCAGTACCGACTACGCCGCAGCCTGCAGAACAGTTCCCCTTATGTCGAAGCAGTTTGTCCACGTGAGGAGTTGGTGGGCGCCGCTGAGCGTTCAAGAGATCGGAAGCATTCTCCAGTTCTACCTCGAAGCGCCCTACCACTATTCCTACCACTGTTCCTGGTAATTTTCTAGACCCAAGATTACGTATCTCTTTTCTCATGGCAAAATCCTATGCCTTTAGCAATGAATCGGTTCAGAAAGAGGACGGACTGCACCCCAAAGCGCACCAAGTAAAAGAGCTAAAGCCCGAGGAATATAGAGTCGAGCAGGCCCCGGATGAGCGCTTTGCGACGATTGACCATGTCAAAAATACATAGCAAGGATAGACAAGGACGATGCACGGAGATGGCGATTTCTGACGCAATCCACGCGACTGCAAATGGCAATGACTGTGCGAGAATGTGCTCGGAGTGACAATTGGCATGTGCTATTTTAGGAGGCTATTCAATTGATGAGTGCTTCTTATTGCCATGTCTCATGCACGCTTGTAGGGTCACCCACCTATATGTTACATTGCTTGTCGTTCTCGTCGCCGTCCACGTCCTTCTCGTCCTACCCCTCGTCCTTTCCTACCACTCCCCTTCTACCGCTCGTCCTCGTCGCCCTCGCCGCCATCATACCACCGTCGGATACGGTGGAGCCGTAATCAACCTCCTCGCCATCCTCCTCACGCTCCTCCTATCAGTGCCGACAAGAGAGCCTTTGCTGCCGATTGCACAGCTTGCGTGGCCCGTCTCGCCTCATTCTCTTCCTGTCGCCTGTATTCGATGCTCGAGATGAACTCATCCGTCTCGTGGGGCCTGAGTATCCGCGGATCCTTGAGCTTCTGCAAGGCCTTGATGTAGACCGGCTCGTCATGCTTGTACCACGCATGCTGGTTATACCCGGTGCACTCGTACGTCATATACTCCAGCCACGTGGTGAGCTCATCTTGTCGCCGCAGGTCCTTGGATGCCTTTGTTCGTCATGTTTGTACCACGCATGCTGGTTATACCTCGTGCACTCGTACGTCATATACTCTGGCCACGTGGTAAGCTACCATGTAGCTGGTTGTATATGGTGCACTCGTACGTCATATACTCCAGCCACGTGGTGAGCTCGTCTTGTCGTTGCAGGTCCTCGTCGAGCCCAAACGAAGGCGTGTCTTTGTTCGTCATGCTTGTACCACGCATGCTGGTTATACCTCGTGCACTCGTACGTCATATACTCCAGCCACGTGGTGAGTTCGTCGTCCCGCCGCAGGTCCCCGAACGAGGGCAGGTCTTTGGTCTTGAGGGCCGCGCACAGATAATCAGCTATTGTTGCTGCTGCTGGTGATGGTGTTGACGTTGGTATTGGTGCTGGTTCGGGTTCTGGTGCTGGGTATGGGCAATTGTGATAATGTGATGGCGGCGATGGTGATGGGGTGGTGATGGTAAAGTAGCATGCTGGAGGATCAAGAACATTCTTATACCTGGCCGTATTAGAGAAGGTACGCTCTGACATTGCCTTACTCGAAGAATGGAGGAACGACACTGTCCTCCCGCCCAGGCCAAGCAGGACGCTGGGAACATTTGCTCCTTCCGGGAACTCCCTCCCTGTTGCCATACATAGAGCTTCGCACGACGCCCTTTCATAAGCGCTCGACGGGGTTGCCTTAATTCCGCAAGAAATTCAGAGCCCTGCTTCGGTATGCTAAGTACGAATTCATCTTCATATCGCGGTCTCTCCTTTAGAATTATGAGAGGCGCCGGGATATAATAACCTGCTGGCTATTAAGGACCTTGTTCCGGTTCTTAGGCCAAATTACAATCGCCAACCATAACAACCAGCCACACGCTACATGCCAGACTCTGGCTGATACGGAACGGTACCTTCCCCGGTACCGTGCTATAACGAACACCGGCAAGACCAGCCGTCGACTCTTCGGCCCTGCCAACTCTCTAACCCCGGGAGCACGTCGCACTGGCCGCTTCGTTGGCCACCTCCGAAGCCTCAACCCGGCATGGGCTACGACTCTCCGACCCGCGCGAAGAATCACTATGCCGTACGAACCCACGGTCGTGACTGACCCTACTCGATGGCACTTACCGTGAGTTCCACGCCCTCTACTCCGCAAGCGAAGTCATGTTCTTCGATGCACCCAACGATACGGCAATATAGGGAGGGAATATTATGGAATTTCAGAAGACAGCGGCCACAACCGCCCCAATATCCCATATCATGGCCGTCTCCGGCATTGCCCCGGGCCAAGGCGCCCGTTCCGGCCTCGCGATATGCCTTATATCGAATACCGACCCGATAGTAGCGCGCCTTCACGACCAAAGCCGCGAACAACCCGCGCTCCAAGACTTCACCGCTGCCAGGGAGCACCTTGCCGCGGCTATTGAGCATTACGAAGAGAGCGGAGTCAACGATAAATAGACAATAGACCGCCCATTCCTAACTATTATCACCCGGGCTCTAGCTAACCGACCGGTTTTCATCGCGGCAGCACCAGTAAAAAGCAGGTCCCTCAGGATGGAAGGAAAAGCTGCATTGCTGGTCTAAGTTCTCGGCCGGAGCCAATTGCTAAATATACGCCCCAGCAGGCCTTGCGGCTACGCCTGCCAGTCGGGGGCCTGTACGTCCCGTTCCAAGTTTGGTTGGCAAGACCTGCCAGCACCAGTGGCCACCAAGCTGAGCAACAACGGCCGGGTGTGGGCGGTTCGTCCTGACGAAATCCCTACCGACGACGACATGGACCCGTACGATGAACCGGGCAGCAAGGTAGTGACGGGCCGGCGGGTGGCAGCCCGGAAAGGGCGGGTAGCTAGGTAGTAGGCAGATAGTCAAACACCTTGCCCTAGGCCTTCGCTATAACTTCCTCATAAATATACAACCACGCATAGCGGCATACCTACTACGATAATCCCCTATCTTAGTTTTCATACCCTAAATATATAGAAGTTCTGGTCGCGCAGTTCACATTGCCCGTTTTCGGTAATCAGCCCGTTGCATAAGGTCTCGGATGTCGGCAATCACTCAAACAGAATTCAACTTACATGGCATCTGACCATACAGTACTAGCTACAAGGAACTACTCGTAGTCTCAAGACTAAAGGGGGTTGTTTATCTCATTTTCACTCAACTTGGCGGGTAGCCGTTTACGCATCTTTAACGAATTGGAAAGGGCGCCCGTGGGCATGCAACTCTACAAAGCGCTCTTATTAGCATAGCCGCAACTTAAAGTGCTACTAGGCCCTCCCTAAGGAACTCAGAAACAGGGATCCAGATGGATGGGCGTACTCGTAGACCAACAATGCACTTTTCTGGCCATCCTGAGGAGCCTGCTTGTTGGCGACCACGCCAGGAGATTCTGGTCGTGCAATTCCTATGCAGATCCTGACTTGAGGCATTGAGATATCGCAGTCTATATGTACAAGAACTAAACACTGCTTCCCTCTATACTATATCATAAAGTGGCCATTACTCTTCACCGTTGCTCATCAACATGCGCTCAAAAGAACCCCACCTTGAAGCAGTTGGCGTAAAACGTCACCGTCGCGCTCCAGTCGGAAAACATGCCCGTCACGTTGGCCTGCCGGTACAGCACGTCGATCAGCGTGTACATGTCGCCGTCCGTCTTGACCAGGTCCCGGATCGACGTGTAGTAGTAGTCACCCTTGGCGTGCACCGCCGCCAGCGGGCCCGACCGCTCCAGGCTCCAGGTGATGATCTTGAGGCCCAGCTCGTTGGCCCGCTTGGCGTACGCGCTGGGCACCATGGTGCCGTCCTTGTTCTCGACCAGGTAGTACAGCGGCGGCGCCACGATCTTGACGCCGTCCTTGGCGTACATGGTCAGGTTCTTGACGGCCCCGGCGTACGTCTCGGGCGTGTCGCCCGACTCGTCCAGCAGGATGGCGTTCTTGCCAAAGTCGGGGTCCGACTTGAGCCAGTACAGGATGTCGCCGTACTCGAAGCTCTGCGACAGCACGCGCGACCCGGGGACGCCCGCCTTCTTGTAGTTGTCGATGAACTGCTGGGCGTACATCTGCTGCGTGTAGTTGCCCTGGAACGGCATCTTGACCATGGGCGCCTTGAGCTCCGGCGTGTGGTGCAGGCCCAGCGCCTCGACCATGGCGATGTGCTCCTTGTGCTCCATGACGGTGCCGCACGTCGCGTACAGGTCGGTGCGCCAGTTGGGCGTGCCGCCGAGGTAGTCCTTGGGCGTCGTGGCCGTGGCGTTGGAGCTGTCCATCTTGGCGCACAGCGACTTGAACTCGGCGAGCGTGATGTCGCTGGTGCAGCATGTGGCCGATGCCGGCTTGCCGTTGGCTGCGGGCTGGAAGGGCTTCGTGCACTTTGCGTTGAGCTCCGGGATGGCCACGATGTTGGTCGTCGTGTGCAGGTCGCACTGGCTGTGGCGGCAGACCAGCTCGCGGTCCTTGGTGAAGGAAACGTCACACTCGAGCACGCCGGCTCCCATGCGGGCGCCCGCCATGTTGGACTCTTTGGAGTGCTCGGGGAACTGCAGCGGGGCGCCGCCGCGGTGCCCAATGGACCACTTGGTGGGCTTCATGTTGTTCTCCGTGCATGACTGGAGCTTGGACTTGAGCGGGCCGTCGGTCATGTTGTTGACGAGGTAGTACGGCCGCGGGCCCAGCTCGATCTGCTTGATGGGCCTGGGATGGGGAGGACACGGCGTGGCCGAGACCTGGCCGACGGCGGCGAGGCCAACAACGAGAGACGAGGTAGAGAACTTCATCTTGAAAATGTTCCCTTGGGGTGAGTGATTACGAGAGAACCGCAATGAAGAGACCGCTGCGAGACAAGGAGGAAGGACAGCCTAGGACAGCCTCGTGAGCGAAGGCACCTCGTCGACTTCTTATTACCACTCAGTCCACGAGCAGCGGACCGCGGTTGGCAACCTGACAAGGTACCGGCGCTGCCGGTCTCGGTCACTGCGGCGCGGAGCGAGACAAAGCGTCGTCGACGCAAAAGTGCTGGCTCCATGATGATGCAGGTCGATCCGCCTGCCAAGGGTGGCCATGCGATCAGCTCGGTATTTAGTGGGGAGTCAAGTCTCCAGAGCGGACCTCGTCGAGGAGAACCCGCCATACGATGTGACTCTGATGGAGACTGACGTCGTGGTCGCTGCAGCTCGGTATCTGGCGACGTTAGTTCCTGAACTTCAATATATTGGTGGCTGGAATCCAGGCAATTCGCCTCGGACAGACCCCCAATTCGCAGGCTCCCGTACCACTCGGCATGCAAGCATACGGAACAAGCTTATTCAACGGGCAGCCGCCCGAGAGATAGCGGGCAGAGAACGGCGCACGTGTGCGGGCTACTCCGAATATACGGAGTAACTCGTTGCTCGAGGCAATTCCTTCGCGGAGGTGTACAGCCCCCGAGCGGGGAGGCTGGGGAGCGTGCATCAATTGCCGTGTTTGATTCGCCGTATGCACATCCAACCCCGGCCTTATTCATGCCCCCACAGCCAACATCGACGACGCTGCAGGCCCAGTGCAGAGGCGCGGTTGCGTGACGTCGCTTGGCCATGAAGATAAACCCGCACCACGTGGGATTGGATGCAACTCTGAGAGCTGCCAGTCTTGTGAACTATTGCCTCGATGATGGGCGATGTTGCACGGACTCGAGTCTCGACCAAGATCCGACATGAACCATACCGAGTCTGGGGGCTCTCGGGACGAGAATATCGGGCAGCAAACCACGTGGTTGATCGTTTCCGTCTTTCATTGAATCTGTTCGTCCGCCCTCACATCAGAGCACGTTGCATGACCATCGTGTAAGAGATCACTGCAAGGTATCGTGCTCTCGTGTCACATCTTCTGAGGAGAGCGCGTCGTCACTGTCGATACTCACGTCGCGAGCACTGGTATCATGATTCTGGTCATTGCTGTCCGTCCCGTCGTTCACAGCTCATCCCGCGTCGAATTGCCTCCGGCCCGGCGCCTCAGAGCCCTCACACCCTCGACCGTGGCCGTCAAGTGCGCAAATTCGGGGGCGTCCTCGCCAAGGCCCCAGGCAAACACGCCTCCGAGCCCCGAAGGTCCCACAATTTCGGCCAGCTTCCGGTCCACAACCCGGGGCGTGTCAAACGACCACCACCGCTTCTCCTCGCCATCCCAGTAGCCATAACTGCCGTCCTCGTCGTATGTCCCCCCGGCTCGTGCCCGAGCAAAGGACCCGGCCAGCTCTGCAGGCGTCTCGTCGTGCCAGCTAAAGGCAGCCGTCTTGCCCAGGTCGGCTCCGGTCTTTGGATCCTCGAGCAGCTGCGTCGGACATCCGAGGGGCCGTTCCGGATCGCATTCCTGCGTCATGAACCACTTGACATAGTATCCCAGCCCCAGATTCAACGTGCTCGGCGACGCACCGCGGTCGGCATAACGCCGCAGGGCCTCCCGGGACTCGGCAACGCCGCTGTGGTGCTTGACCGCCGCATCTCGCCTGTTCATCAGGTCATAGGTCATGACGTTGATGAAGTCGACGTGCTCGACGATGCGTGGGACCGTCGAGGCCGTAAATGCCATCAGGTCGCGCTCCATGCCCGGGACGGCAACAGACAGTATCTTGGCAGGGCCGATGGCAGCGCGAAGTGCCTCGAGCAGCTGGACAAAGGCTTCAATCTCCCATTCCCGCTTGGAGTTGGGGACAAGTCTGTAGTCATCGCGGTTTCCACTTCAGCTTGTTAGGATTTAAACCCTGACATTGAGAGAGGGGCCTTACCCAGGATACTCCCAGTCGATGTCGATGCCGTCGGCTCCGGTCTGGTCGATCATGGCTCTGACCTGCCGTGCCCAGCGGTTCCTGGACTTGGCGTCCCGTGCCGCCTCCTCGAAGCCCTGCGAGTCGCCCCATCCGCCAATGGCCACCATGACCCTGGTGTCGGGCTGGAACTGCCGGCGCACCTGGTCGACGGTCGTGAAGAGGGGGAAGTGGGCAGGAGTCTCGTCCACGTTGAAAATGTCAGAGCGCATAAAGGCCAGGATCACATGCGTGATGTCGGCAGTGAGGCCTGGATCGGAGGGAACAACATCGTGCTGGCTGAGCTTGGAGTCAGCAGGGCGTTCAAAAGTTTGTGCGGTGAGTTCAGGTCACAACTTACCCCGTGAGATACATGATGCAGCGGATCGCGTCGGTGGCAGCCGATGCCATGGCGGTCGTTGCCAGGAGCAGCGGCAGCAGCAGCAGCGCCGACCGGCATGCTGAACCAGAACCCAGCAGCATGGTGGAGGTTGGGGTGAAGCTGAAGAGCGTGAAAGAGAAGATTTTTGAAGCTGCGAGGACTTGAGTGAAGGTATGGCAGGAGCTGGATCGCGGGGTGCCTCAGGCTCCGGCGCACTGTAACGAGTCCTGGATACACTGCACCAGGCTGCGTCTGCAAGTTAGTATTGCGTCAACGCAATATTGCGACGGAAGCCGGTCGCTAAACCAAAGAATTCTTTTGATTTTAAGCATTTTTCATGTCGTGAGAAACGCTGTTGCCGTGAAGCTGCAGAAGGTACTCCAATTGCAGCTCTAAACAGCACCCAGTTGTCCGTCCACCGGAGAGCTGGTACAGTGCACATGGGAGCTGTATGGAATATTCACACGGTACGGCCTACAGCTCCATTCCGGAGCTCCGTTTCTGCTATCGTTGCCGATAGCAAAACGCATCACCGAAAATTCCACCACCGCATCAGCAACCACGTTGACCAACTCCATGACCACGATCGGGCAGAGACTGGCAATGAAATCTTCCTGACGCCATTGACCTACCACGACCCCAAATCCGAACCAGTGACCGCGTCCGCCATCGAGCACCGGGCAGCCAAGATGTTTGAGAACCTCTGCACGCTGCCGCTCCGGGCCGACGTCTTCGCGACGGCTCTGCACCCCTCGGAGCCCCTGCTCACCGTCGGCCTCGCGAGCGGCCACGTCGAGACCTACCGCCTGCCTCCCAGCGGCGCCGCCGACGAAGACGCCGACGCCGACGCCAACTCGAGCGTGCTGAGCGACGGCCGCGGCAGCATCGACACGACGTGGAGGACGCGGAGGCACAAGGGCAGCTGCCGGTGCCTGGCGTACGGCCACGATGGGAGGGGTACGTCTACGATTCAACGAGAGCTCACCGTGGCCTGGTTCTGACCCTGATAGCCATGTACTCGGCCGGCACCGACGCCCTCGTCAAGTGCTTCGATCCCATGACCGGCCAGGTCGTCTCCAAGGCCTCCATCCCTAGCACCACCGCCATGCCCGATGCCCCGACGCTGCTCCACGTGCTCAACCCCCTGAGCCTCCTCCTCGCCACCGACTCGGGCGCCCTGCACATCGTGGACCTGCGCGAAGGCGGCGCCCTCGGCAAGCGGCCCGCCCAGACGCACTACCCGCACGCCGACTACGTCTCCTCGATGACGCCGCTGCCGCCCTCGGAGGAGAGCACCAGCGGCTTCCCCAAGCAGTGGGTCAGCACCGGCGGCACCACGCTCGCCGTCACCGACGTGCGCCGCGGCGTGCTCGTCCGCAGCGAGGACCAGGAGGACGAGCTGCTGAGCTCGTGCTTCGTGCCCGGGCTAGGGCCCAAGAAGAACCGCAACAACGGCGTCGTGGCCGTGGGCTCCGGGTCCGGCGTGCTGACGCTGTGGGACAAGGGCGCGTGGGATGACCAGCAGGAGCGCATCATCGTGGACGGCAGCAAGAAGGGCGGCGGCGAGAGCATCGACGCCATTGTGCGGGTGCCGCAGGAGATGGGCCTGGGCAAGAAGGTGGTGTGCGGCGTGGGCGACGGCAGCCTGAGGGTCGTCGACCTGGTGCGCAGAGAGGTGGTCGCGTCGGCCAACCTGCGGCACGACGACATGGAGGGCGTCGTGTCGCTGGGCTTTGACTCGGCGAACCGGCTCATCAGCGCGGGAGGTCGCACGGTCAAGGTCTGGGAGGAGCTGTCGGAGCTTCAGGGGGGTGGCGAGCAAGACGACGACGAGGGAGACGACAGTGAAGACGACGAAGAGGCCAAGGACGACCACAAGGGCAAGCGAGCAGTAGAGAGCTCCAGCGACGAGGATGACGACGACAGCGACGAGGATGGAGTGGCCGAGATGAAGCGCCGGGCCAAGCGGCGCAAGGAGGTCAAGAGCAACAAGCTGGGTCCGATGGGCGCTCACGGCATCCTGGGCTTCGAGGGCATGGATTGATTGATCAGCCTCGCTTTGACGGAAGTGTACAAACAAGGGCATCCGTGTAAAATATACCACTGCAAATAGGGTTGGCGAGATAGACAAAAGCAAGCTGGTGTATTCATGATGAGATGTATTAATGATCTTCATTTGGCGCCGTTCGTGTGTCTTGAACAGACAACCTAGTTTATTCTAGATCTGTTTATCCCCGGTTCGAGCTGTGCTCCGATTCCACTCGACACTAACTGGCGGTTCCTGTATCTCGCAGGACTATGATCCAGATCCCGCCTCGCTTCCCCTCATCCGCGCAGGCAGCCTCTCCACAAAGCCTGCTTGAACCCTCATGTTGATGGCTGAGGTCTCGCCTCAGGAATCCAACGCGCAGGCTCGTCTCCCCTTTTCCATCCGAGACCTGCGGCGTACGCCAGACGGCTTGCCTCGCTGGCCCATCCAGCCTGCGGCGCCATCTCACGGCTCGGGCAGTCCGGGAGCGCCTGTGCCCAGCAGCGCTAGAACGCTGCGTCCCGCCATTCCATTCCATCGACATCTGAAAGGCCACGACGGAGGAGTTGATACCAAATCGGCAGGCAATCGTGCAGCGCCCCCGATGGAGGCTGCGATTAGAGAAAGGACTTAGGAGAGTAGACCCCATCTTCATATACTGAGGGGCCTCGGTTGTATAGTGCAGCAGCGTTGATGCTCAACATCTGCTTGTGTCAAAGTAAACGGTGGTCGTCGGACGCCCTACACCCCAGGCAGGTGGATGTAGCTCCATTGAGCCGTACGCTTGTCGTTCGTGGAGGAGCAACAGGCCCGCGACTCGGCGGACCGAGCCATGGCCACGGCATCGGACGGCGCAGAGAACCGCTTCGGCACGCTCATGGTGAGCTCCTCGTCGTAGATGACGACGGTAGGCAATATCCTCGGGTCGCGAACAGCGCTCCTGCTACCAGCCGTCTTCCCCCTCGACGCGCCACGCCCATTCCCGTGGCCGGCGTCAAGCAGCGCAGGCACCTCCTCGGAGCCGCTGTACGTCGTGGGGATGCAGACATGCGGGATGCCCCTGCGCCGGCCGATGGCCCTCGCGAGCCCGACGGCCGACGCGCCGCCGACGCTGACGACGACGTCGCGGCCGGCGAAGCGGTCGAGCGCGCTGCCGCCGACGGCCGAGTCGAGGATGCGCGCGTCGAGGTTCGCGACGAGGGCCTGGATGCGGCGCGCGAGGGGCTCGCGCGAGGGGCTCGAGACGATGAGCGGCGCGCAGACGTGCAGACGGCCCAGCTCGGCGGGCAGGCGGGCGACGGTGCCGGGCCCGTAGACGACGCGCGGCGACGCTCGCGATGCTGCGTCTGCAGCTACTTTAGGTGGTGGCGACGGCGACGACGGCGGCGTCGGCGGTGACGCCATCGTCGCGCCGGTAGAGGCCGCGCTCGCCGTCGCGGCGGTGGTCGCATCCATCTCCAGTCAGTGACTTGCTCTGGCGGTCCCTCCGGGCTCTGATCTCGGAGCGGTGCCGGGTTCGAGATGCAACGGCGCGGGCTGTAAACGCGATCTTCGGGGCGCGCGCGAGGTCCTCGGATCGAGCATGGACGGGCACAGAACTGAGCGGGAGACGAGGCGGAGGGCGTGTGCCCCCTGGGCGCGGGTAGTCCCGCCATGACGACGGGTTGAGGAATTGAGCCCTCCTAGGGCATGGCAAATGAGATTCGCATGTCGCGAGACGGGGAGGCCGTGTGGATGCGCGGCTTGCCGGGAGGACATTGTTTTGCCCAAAGGGGCAATTGAGGTGCGGGTGGGGCCGTGTCTGGCGGAGGTTTGGGTCCGGATCGGCGCCGGAGGGTGGCCGATGACGAGGCCAGAGTCTTGTATTCCTGTTTTCGCTTTGTCTTGGACTGTCTCGGTGACGGGTGGTTGCCTGTCTTGCCTGCATAATCCGTAGTGACAGGCAAGACAGGATCCCGAATGCAAGACACCGGTTGACTTGCTTGGGGGGACAACGCATGTCTCGTCCGGTCTGCGATCCAAGCCGGGTGATTTTTGCTCATTCCGACTGGCTTTCTTCCCGTTTACTCTCAGTACATTTCACGCACACGCGCCCAAGGTCCGTACTAGCTCGTAGAGCCCACCAATAAGGTATCCAGCTTCATTCACGGGCATTTTCTGTAGATAAATCCGCCAACCAAGCATCGAGTTGCCATTTCCAGACAGATGCTGATGAGCGATCCGGCCTCAGTCACCTCCTCTACAAACTCCGCGACGGCGTGTTCGTCTCATCGCCATCGTCGCGCGGGTCCTCCTTGTTCGGCGTCACCGTATCGATGCCCGCCAGCTCCACCCTCCTCGCGTCAATGTCCTCGTCCATCTCCGCCGGCAGCATCAGGTCGAGCGCCATGCACACGGCCGCCGTGACGGCGAAGCCCGTCTCCATGACGAGCACGATGGCGTTGAGGAAGCCCTCGAGCGCGTGGTTGTCGCCCGCGTACGTGAAGACGCGCTCGAAGTAGTTGGGCACCAGCGTGGCGCCGTAGCCCAGCGCCAGCCCCGTCGTCAGGATGAAGCGCGTGCGCCGGTTGAAGGACACGCCGCGGAAGAGGATGGCCATGCCCGAGACGGCGACGGCGGCGAACAGAAAGGTCGTCATGCCGCCCAGCACCGGCTTGGGGATGGCGACGAGCGCGGCGGCGAACTTGGCGAAGACGCCCATGACGACGAGGAAGACGCAGCAGGCCAGGCCGGCGGTGCGGTTGGCGCAGCGCGTCAGCGCGATGACGCCGTTGTTCTGGGCGAAGCGGCTCATGGGCGTCATGGTCATGAGCGCGGCCACGATGCCGTTGAGCCCGTCCGTCAGCAGGCCGCCCTGGATGCGCGACTCGTAGTTGCGGCCCTCGACCTCGAGGAGCGAGACGTCGCAGGTGGCCGTGATGTCGCCCACGGCCTCGGTCGCGCAGACGACGAAGACGGCCATGACGGGCAGCACCAGCGGCCCGTAGACGGACAGCGGGAACGTGTGGACCCAGATGAAGGACGCCACGGGCGCCGAGTCGATGCCCGCGGCGTCAAAATAGCCGGTGGCGGCGGCGATGACGCAGCCGACCAGCAGGCCGATGACCACCGACGTCGACTTCATGATGGGCGAGCCGAAGCGCTCGCACAGGACGATGGTGATGAAGACGGAGAAGCCCAGCCCCAGGAACTCGGCCGACCCCCAGGGCAGCGCGTGCGGCGCGTCGACGGTCGGGCACTTGGCGAAGAGCGCGGCCTGGGCGCCGGCGCCGGCCGGGTCCGAGCACGGCCCGCTGCCGCCGAGCCAGTCCCGGAAGCCGCTCTCGACGAGGTGCACGCCGATGAGCATCACCGTCGGGCCCGTGACGATGGGCGGGAACATGCGCAGCAGGACGCGCGCCGGCAGGAACGAGATGAGGATCTCGACGAGCGCGCACACGGCCGAGGTGCCGAGGAGGGCGCCGTAGCCCCGGGGGCAGGGCAGCGGGTTGCCGGCGGCGTCCGAGGGGCAGTAGCCGTTGGCGTACATCTGGCGGAACGCGCCCTGGGCGATGGGGATGATGCTGAAGGAGATGCCGACGACGGAGAGGACGCCGGTGCCGATGAAGTAGCTGGGGGGTGTCAACACGGAGGAGCACACGGCGGGTTCAGGGGGAGCACACGGCGGGTCCGGGGGAAGCAAGGCACGGGAGACTCACCCCGTCTTGGGGACGCGGAAGCGGTTGATCTGCACGCTCGACAGGATGCCCGACACGATCAGCGCCGTCGACACGAGGTACTGCTGCTGCGCCGGCTCGAGGTTGGCGCCGCCGCTGCCGCTGAGCAGGATGGGCGGCGTGATGACGCCGGCGAGCATGGCCAGCGCGTGCTGCAGGCCCAGCAGCATGGCCAGGAACACGGGCATCTTGTCGTTGAGGCCGAAGAAGGGGCTGCGGTGGTCGCCCCTGGCCATGAACGGCAGGTTGGGCCGGAAGAGAAAGGCATAGTCGTAGTCGCCGACGAGGCCGTCGCGGGTGGTGAAGGCGCGCGCGAACGAGCGGAGGCGCGCCGCGACGCCCCTGCGGGAGGACCGGACGGGCGCGATGCGGCTGGGGCCGCTGTCTTCGTCCATGGCGGATTATGCGTATGGCCTGCGAGCTGTGTCGGAGATGGCCAGGGGAACGAGTCTGTGGGTGGTGTCCTGGGTGGCAGGGTCGGGGAGGGACCGGCGGCGATGATCAGGCGAACCCGCTGAACCCTGGCGGTTGTTGGACGGAAACCTGCTGAAGCCGGAGACGCGAGAGAGCCGGTGCGTGATTCTCTCCCGCAAGCTGTTTGAAGGCCGGGCGAAGAGGCGGAGGATGGATAGAGGATGGGCCTGACCTGTACTTGTACCTGGAACCGGCGCCGAGCAGAGCGGTAACCACGTAAACGCGAGAACGAGAGGGAGGCTCCTTACTGCCCGTCTCGACGAGGGCTGTCAGGTATAAGAAGTTGTTCCGCGAGAGAAGTGGTCCAGCCTATCCCTCCGCGATACGGTGGGTAGGCGGATTCATGTGCCGACGAACCCCCGTCAGAGCTAGCAGTGCTTATCACAAGCTCCTCCGGCTCCTGGGCCCGCACACATTCTCCAATACCACGCGAGCCCTCGGCCGACAGCGAACGGCGCGTGAGCCGCCTCCCTCTGCATAATGCCCGCGTGGGGGGCGCGCCAGAGGCTCGAGGAGCCGAAACCGCGCTCAGACGGGCGACCAGACCTCAGAGTGTCGAGCAATGCGAGGTGTCGGTGGCAGGCGGAGGTGCCCGCCTGGCCCAGATTGAGTTTAGGATTCCGCTGAGTTTCGCTCTGGGCTGTACACGGGGGCCAGGTCGGGCTGGACTTACACGCCGCCTGCACGCCTCGGTCCAGAGCGTCAACAGCACGCTGCACGGCTCATTGGGCCAGATGGCGCCTCGAAGAGCCGGGTTTTGCGGGGGAGGGGCCAGCAAGGGACGAGGATGTCACGACAGCCCGACTCCCCATCCGAGATGCTGCCCCGGACGATGAGGGCAGCATCGCCGCGTGGAGATCCCGCAAACGCGCAGCTTCACCTCCGTGTACCTTGGCCCCCCCCGCGAGGGACCTAGATTTGCCGTCGTATGATGCATCCATCCTCCGCGATCCATCCCATATCAGCGGCCCATCGCCGGGCCCCCTGTCCATGTGCGCCGCCGCCGGCGGGCCGGGGAAGCGAGATAAGGCCCCCCGGCGCGGTCTGGCCCTGTCCATCCACGACCGGTGCGTTTATCGCGCGCGCGAACTATAAACACCAGGGCAGCAGATTGCGGCTCTGTCGATAGCGGATTGCCAGCCTTCGTCGATTGTGAAGTGGCCGCGCTCTCCAGCGAAGACGAGCGAGCGGCGACCTCCGACGGCGAGACGCAGCCCGTCCCGATTGATCGTCGGCGCCCTGCTACACGCGCACGTTTATGCGCCGCCCCTGGGCGCCGAGGGCGTTGGCCCGCGAGGATGGCGAGTGGTCGCGGGCATCTCCAGGTCTGCCAGCGGCGGCGATCGCCGACGGTAGGAACTGGACATCTCGCGGATGTCTGTTGCTGGGCCGAGGCCCGAGAGATGGATCGATCTGCAAGCAATCTTTTCCTCCATCTTTCCTGACCTACTTCTGTCTCGTCTGATCTGGTCCACGTGTCGCCGTCGGCGACTTGCGAGGTCGAATCCATATGCTAGAAGCAGTTCGCCGTCAACAAAAGTGTACAATTTGCGCCGCGCTGATCCCAGCCCGTTCCTCCGTCTCCCGTCCGTCCGGGACGAATAGACCCACGGCTAGTGTCGATGCTCTCTACTTTAAATACATTCATGGTCTTTACTCCAGCCAAGCGCGGCCGTCGGTGCACAAAGTCGCCAAGGACCAAGCGTAGATGTTGCCACTAGGAAAACTCCCTGGCCTTTCTGGCCAGCACCCGCACGTTGTCCAGCAAGCCCTCCACGAGCTCTTGGTATCGGTGCACGCCGCCGCTCACTGCCTTTGCGCCCTGGTCGATGACGATGCCCGGCGCCAGCTCGATTTCCAGCTCGTGTTCCTTTTCGACCCGTTGGGAGTTCTGTCAGGTCAGCATGTGTCGCAAGCCCGGTGAGGCGTTATGGGTGAGGGCGCAACTTACACCCGGCCCGGAAAGGCTTTGCGTGACTTGGGTCAAGTCGATCTGGTAGTGGCCCTGCGTGTAGCTCAGCCGATCTTTGTTGCGATCGGGCTGCTTGTCGACGTGGCCGGCCAGCTGCTCCAGCTCCTCCACCGGGCCCTCCCAGGTCATCTCGAGGTTGATGCTGAGCCGGCAGTCCATCGGGCACGAGGGCATGTGCACGTCAATGTCGGCGACCCGGGCCTTGACGATCTTGTTGAGGACCTCTCGCGTCTTCTGGTCGTACGTCACCCTCGCCCGGACATTCCTGCCGCGCGCCCCCAGCCTGGAGCGCATACATCCGGGGAGGCGGGCCTGCAGGTCGGGGGGCAGGTCGAAGAAGCGGTCGATTTCTCGCCTGTGCTTGTAGTGCACCTGAACCCTGGCCACTCCGCTGTTGGGTGCTCGCGGATCGGTCTGGATGACCATCTGGTTCAAGAAATCGTTGAACGCTTTGTGGTGTGCCTGGATAATCAACCGTCAGCGGACAATACTTTTTCGACTACAATGAGAACACGACTTACCTCGGTCATGCTGCTCCGAAAGGCAACCCGGCCGGTGTCGCGCAGGAGACACTCCGAGTCCAGGAGCCTGTCTACCCGGCAGTTGGTGTCCTTGTCAATCAGCGTCCCCAGCTTCGCCTCAATCTCAAACTGTATGCCGCGGCTGGCAATCTCCTTGAAGTCGGGATTGTTGACGACGTGAATAAAGACAAAGTCGGCAACCGTCTTGGAGATTTCCTCGTACGGCTTGACGCCTGTGATGCTGGCCTCCCAGGGCCCTAGAATGTCCTGCGGGCCCGGCTCTGGCGTGGGTTGGGCGGGCGCTTGGTTGGTGGCGCCGCTGGGTTGAGCCCGAGCCGCTTCTGGGGATGCATGGCGGCTGGATCGCTCCGTCTTGACGCCGCTGTCGGGCTTCCCGTTGGTGTGGACGTGGGCGTGCGCGCGCTTCGAGAGGACGTAGTTGGCGTGGTTGGGCATCTTGTTGCCCAGGGTACGAGCGCTCTCTGCCCAGACAGGCGGCTGCGGGCGACAGGTGCGCTTCTTCCGGGGGGCGACAGGCGATGCAGACTTTTGGGCACGAGACACGTACCCGCCATTCACTTCGCCGGGCGGGGGCCGAACCTCTCTGTTCTCCAGCTCCCTGGGGCTCATGCTGCGGTCCTCCAGCTTCCGCTTCGCAGGCGTCACCGCGTGGTCCATGTCGACGGCCATGTTCTGAATGACGGGAGCGGGTCTCCTCTCGGTTTCGGTAGACACGGCCAGTGAGGGCCGCTCCGAGTTGCTCGCCAGGGAAGCCACTCGCGTCCTGGGGCTCACGGACAGGCTATGTTCGCGCTCGTGTTGCGACCTCGGACCGTGGGCGTCGGATGCTGGCGATTCGTACGAGCTGCGGGCGCTCGACATGCGCTGGACCACGGGCGGAGGGGGTGGGTGGTTTGGCGAGGCCTGCTGTTGCACGGGCTGCGCGTTGCCCGGGGCGGATATTCTGTGCTGGTAGGGGCTCGGGGGTTGGGGGAATCCCCCGTGGCCAGCGGACTGCCTGGGGCCAGCCGGGTGCGGCGGGCCGAGGGGCGTAGGTGGTTGCGAGAGCTGGCGGGTGTAATCAGCAGCAGCAAGATCCGCCGCAGAGGGAGGCGGTCGCGATGCGGCTACGGGACTACCGTGGACGTGCGGCGGCCCAAACTGATGCTGGCTATGCGCCGAGGTCGGGGTCGGTGTGGAGTGGGTGGACTGAGACCGCCGGTGGAGGTACGGGTGTGACGAGGAGCCGCCCGGCGTGCCCACGGGGGGTGTCTGTGGGACTGGGTGCTGTTGCTGTTGCTGCTGTTGCTGCTGCTGCTGCTGCTGCTGCTGCTGTTGGTGTTGCACGTAGGCTACCGGGCCATGCGGCGCGACGCCTTGCGAGTAGCTGTCCCGTCTTTGGCGTTGCTGCTGCGCCTGGAGCTGTTGTTGCTGCTGCTGCTGCTGCTGCTGGTAATGGCCCGGCGGGTATTGATGTCGCTGGCTGGGGCTCGTCAGCTCCTGCGGAGGAGCCTGCGCCGTGGGGAACGGATATCCGGCCGTGCTGCCCCCTGGGGGGTTGGTCGGCGTCGGGATCGGTCGGTAGGGCGACTGCAGCGGGCCGGACATGGAGCCCGGAGACCGGGCATCGTGGAACGAGGTGGTCGGCTGCAGAGGCGGCGGCGGCGGCGGCGCGACGCGGGCCGGAGGGTACTGGCCCGGGCCCTGGTACGGCGACGGCGGCAGGTAGGCGGCGGCCGGGTGCTGTTGAGGATGGTGAGGGTAGTCCTGGGTCATGGGCTTGCCGGGCGACGGGTGCGGCGGCGGTTGGGCGTAATCGCGATAGCCATATTGGGCAGGGCTCGGCGCCGGGCGAGGCTGATGCTGCTGCTGAGGCGTGGTCTGGGCCTTTGGCGGCGCGCGGTCGCCGTTGTCAGACGTGTTGAGGACCGAACGCAGATCCATGGCTGTCGTCGCCGGCCTCTGGCCCGTGA
Organism: Tolypocladium tundrense; assembly: GCA_024340025.1. NCBI lineage: Eukaryota > Fungi > Ascomycota > Sordariomycetes > Hypocreales > Ophiocordycipitaceae > Tolypocladium > Tolypocladium tundrense. The sequence goes on along the minus strand of JALHBX010000743.1, from coordinate 10,428 downwards.
TGGAGCGTCTGCGGCGTCGTTGGGCCGGCGTCTGCGCAGCGTCGTGCCGCGATGCCGGCGATGGCAGCGGAGGCTCGCGTCGCTTCGGTCCCGTGTCCGCGGCGTCGGTGCGGGCGCTGCGGCGGCGGCAGGGCGATGGGGTTCGATCAGATGGACGTCGGGCTCGAAGTCGGGGATTCGCCGTCGCGGTCGCAAACGGACATGGTCACGCCGGCACGCAATCAGACGTCGCGAGGTCCACGACGAGGGGTCGGTCGGCGGCTGCGAGGCGAATTGGGCGGCGCGCGCGACGGGGAGCGGGCTGGGGTGCGTCTAGACGACCATGCAGCGCATCGCGGACGATGGCGGGAGACACGGCGCGCGGATTGCCGGGTGCGGGCTGGGGACGGTCGAGGACAAGGGACGGATAGAGGCTTGGTGAGGTTGTGGTGATGGGATGGTCTGAGCTGGCATGAGGACAGATGGGGGATCGGATTGCGCCAGGACACTTTTTTTTTCGGGCCCGAGTCCACCACTTCGAGCTACCCTAGGGACGCGACAGGCGACAAACGACAGATGACGAGGAGCACCAGCTCGATTATCAACAGAGAAGTCAATGGAGCATGGCCAATGGACAGTTGGATGTAATATTAATATTCGGACAAAAATCGGATATGAAGGCGCGCTCCCAGGGGCGACTATCGCGCTTTCGAGGACAGAGACACTGTGGTCTTCATCTTGGATCTGTGCCGCCGCATGCTGCCGGCCGTCTGCTCGTCCTCCCGCGTCAATATTCACTCGGGACAGCGTCATAGACCGTCCATTCAAGTATCACGGTCACTTCCCAAGCATTTGGGGCCCGGCAGCACCTCTCCGTACCTATCAAGCTGTAACCGCCATGTTATATCCCCCAGCAAAGACCATGTGTCGCAACTACTTCGTACAGCACCCACCTTAGGTCCCGCAGAGGCAGTGGAACAAAGAACATGGGCACCGAAATCAATAAGCCATGCGTTTATATAAAAAAGCCGACATAAATCAACCAAGATTATTTAATTTAATTAATTATCCAAAAAAAGAGACAAAAAAAACTCCTCCGGAAAGGCTTGAACTTTCAACCTCCCGATTAACAGTCGGACGCGCTAGCCAATTGCGCCACGGGGGAAGTAACTGTGGCTGTGGCGAAACCGCCTGTTATCTAAGTATACATATGATCATAGTTCTCTGACTGGCTGTCACGTGAGCCGGCCGTTCTACGACATTGGCCCGTGCGCAGGTACGTACCGCCAAGGCAGGCAGAGCTGTGCCTGACGTGGAACTCGTGCCTAGTCCTTTCTGACATCCGCAAAACAACCAACCTACCCATCACCATCGCCTCTCTCCCAATCCGTGTACAGCAGCATCGTAGCTCTCGTCTCTGGGCTCTCTTCCGCCCTGCACCGTTAATAAAGCTCCCCGGCGAGCTTCCCCACCCTCTTGCCCCGGCTTGCGCAGCCTGCTGCATCCTCACCCGCAGCCCCCCAAGCTCCCCCGTCTCCCTACGAGCCGCCCTCACAATGCCTGGCTTGGTGTCGGCAACAGGCGTCTTGGCCTTTCTCGCCGACGAGGAGCCCGAGCTCAAGGTGTTTGCCCTGCAGACGCTCAACGATGACATCGACACCGTCTGGACCGAGGTGGCCGGAGCGCTGAGCCAAATGTACGTGCCAACCTCGGCTGCTCCGTCGTCTGTCGCTGTGCAGAAGCTAACCATCGTGTGCCACCAGCGAGGCGCTGTATGAGGACGAGTCCTTTCCCGAGCGCCAGCTGGCTGCTCTGGTCCTCGCCAAGGTCTACTACCATCTCCAGGCCTACAACGACAGCATGGTCTTTGCCCTCGCTGCCGGCGACCTCTTCAAGCTCGACGCGCCCGGCGAGTTCGAGGAGACCATCATCTCCAAGTGCGTTGACCAGTACATCGCCGTCACCGCTGCCAAACACGCCAAGCCCAAGACCTCGAAGAACGCCGACCTACCCGAGCTCACCACCACCTTTTCCAACGCCTCGGACAGCGCCGTCATGTCCCCGACGACGCCTTTTTCGCACACGACCCTGCCGCCCAAGTCGCTGCTCTCGCGAGCATCCATCGACAACACTATACTCGATGCCACCTTCCAGCCCGTAACCAAGCAGGGGCGATCTGGCTCCATTGCGCAGCTCCCCGACAAGGCCATCGAAGCCTCCCTGCAGCGCGTCATCGAGCGCCTGTTCGAGAGCTGCCTCAAGCAGGGCCGCTACAGGCAGGTGGTTGGCATCGCTGTCGAGTCAAAGAACCTCGAGGTTCTGCGCCGCGTCATCAAGCGCGCCAGCGACGACGAGAAGCGCTCCAAGACGAAGCCCCAAGATGGCCTGCAAGGCCCGGCCGAGGAGCTGATGGAGTATACGCTGGGCGTCTGCATGGACATTGTTCAGGAGCGAGGGTTCCGCACCGAGATCCTGCGCCTCATCCTCGACCTGCTAAACGACATACCGAACCCCGACTTCTTTGCCATTGCCCGGTGCGTCGTCTACCTCAACTCGGACGAGGAGGCGTCGCGCATGCTGCGAACCCTGGTCGACAACGGCGACCGCACGTCCATGGCCAACGCGTACCAGATTGCCTTTGACTTGTACGACAACGGCACGCAAGAGTTTTTGGGCAAGGTCCTCGCATCCTTGCCGTCTGGCAAGCTGCCCGAAAAGGACGAGTCTGCTGAGGTCGGCGACAAGGCCAAGGAGACGGAATCGCTACTCGACAACCAGCAGGAGACGCCAGAGGACGAAGTATCCGAGGACGTCGCCAAGGTGTACCGCAACATCCGGTCGATTCTCGACGGATCCAAGACGATTCGCCTGAACCTTGAGTTCCTCTACCGCAACAACCACACCGACCTGAGCATTCTCAACAAGGTACGCGACAGCCTCGAGGGCCGCAACTCGATATTCCACACCGCCGTCACCTTCTGCAACGCCTTCATGAACCAGGGCACCACCAACGACAAGTTCTTCCGCGACAACCTCGACTGGTTGGGTAAGGCCGTCAACTGGTCCAAGTTCACCGCCACGGCTGCCCTTGGTGTGATCCACCGAGGAAACCTGTCGCAGTCTCGGAAGCTTCTCGAGCCCTACCTGCCCAGGCAGGGTGGCCTTGGCAGCGGCTCCATCTTCAGCCAGGGCGGTGCCCTGTATGCGTACGGCCTCATCCACGCTAACCATGGTGCTGATGCCCTCGACTACCTCAAGGCGCAGTTTAGCCAGGCTGAGGAGGAGGTTGTCCAGCACGGCGGTGCCCTCGGCTTGGGAATCGCCGGCATGGCGACGGGAGACAATGAGATTTTCGAGAAACTCAAGGAGATTCTGTTCCAGGACTCGGCGCTCAACGGCGAGGCTGTTGGCCTGTCCATGGGTCTCATCATGCTCGGCACTGGCAACGTCAAGGCGCTCGAAGATATGATCACGTATGCGCACGAAACGACGCACGAGAAGATTGTGCGCGGCGTCGCCATCGGCATGGCGCTCATCATGTACGGCCGCCAGGAGGGCGCCGATGTCTTGATCGAGGGCCTCCTGAACGACCCTGATCCCACGCTGCGGTACGGCGGCATCATGACGGTTGCCCTGGCCTACTGCGGCACAGGCAGCAATAAGGCGATTCGCAAGCTCCTCCACACTGCCGTCAGCGACGTCAACGACGACGTCCGCCGCATTGCCGTCATGAGCCTGGGCTTCATCCTCTTCCGCAAGCCGGGAAGCGTGCCCCGCATGGTCGAGCTGCTCTCCGAGTCGTACAACCCGCACGTCCGGTACGGGTCTGCCATGGCTCTCGGCATCGCCTGCGCCGGCACCGGCCTCGACGAGGCCATCGACCTGCTGGAACCGATGATGAAGGACCCCACCGACTTTGTCCGCCAGGGCGCGCTCATCTCCCTGGCCATGATCATGACGCAGCAAAACGAAGTCATGAACCCCAAGGTGTCGTCGATTCGAAAGACGCTGAAGAAGGTGGTGGGCGACCGCCACGAGGATGCCATGACCAAGTTCGGCGCGGCCCTCGCTCTCGGCATCATCGACGCCGGCGGCCGCAACTGCACGATTGGGCTGCAGACGCAGACGGGAAACCTCAACATGGCCGGCATCGTCGGCATGGCTGTCTTCACCCAGTACTGGTACTGGTTCCCGTTCACCCACTTCCTGTCGCTGAGCTTCTCGCCCACGGCCGTCATCGGCCTCGACCACGACCTTGAGATGCCTGACTTCAAGTTCCACTGCGCGACGCGGCAGAGCCTGTTCGACTACCCGCCCGAGCAGGAGGCCAAGGCCGAGGAGGGCCCGGCGCTCATCGCGACTGCCATCCTGTCGACGACTGCCCAGGCCAAGCGGAGGGCTCAGAGAAAGGAGCGTGCTCAGCGACGGGAGAGCATGGACATCGACCCTGCGCCGACCAAGGGCGCCGACAAGATGGAGGTGGACGACGAGAAGAAAAAGGACGAGCCCAAGGAGGAGAAGAAGGAGGTCGTGGAAAAGGACGCCGCCTCCCCCGGCGACTCTAAGAAGAAGCCCGAGAAGGAGAAGGTGGGCTACGAGATTGAGAACATGAGCCGCGTCCTGCCCGGCCAGCTCAAGTACGTCAGCTTCCCGGCCGGCCGGTACAGGCCCGTCAAGAAGGTAAGCCATGGCGTTCTCGCGGCTCCCCGCTCCATTTTGCAGATGCTGACCTTTTGGAAGCCAACGGGAGGCCCCCTGCTCCTCGACGACACCCAGCCCGACGAGCCCAAGTCGCTCCTCGAGGAGAAGCTCAAGAAGGTGACGACGGAGCGCGCGCCGGTTGCCGGCCAGCAGAGCACCAGAGGCGGCGGCGGCCGGTCCGGAGGGCAGGGGCGGTCGCTGCTCGAGGGCCTCGTGGACCCTCGCGCGTCCACGGGCAACCCAGTCATGGACCAGCTGCTGCGCAGCCAGGGCCGCTCGCCGTTTGCCGACCTGGACCCCAGCGGCGACGGCGGCATCGGCTCGGGCGCGGCGGCGGCTGCGGGCGTGCTGACGGCGGTGGACGAGGACGTCGAGGGCGGCGAGGAGGCTGAGGTGCCCGAGGAGTTTGAGTATTTCTCGAGCGGCGGCGACGGCGACGACGACGAGTAGACGGACGACTCGGCGGAGCTCTGTTTGTGTATCTGTTTTTATATGTACCAGTAGACATACTAGACGGTGCCACGGGCCATGGGAGGGCAGGTGTGCCGTGACTGTAGTACAGACGAAGAGACGAGTCAGGCGGAGACCTGGCGGTTGTATTTTACGCACTCATCAATGTGGGTGATTTGGCATGTTACGTATACGAGGTACTGATGGACTGGCGAGGCAAAGTGAAGCATTTCTACCTAGTATCGTCTTTGGCCTCGGCAAAGCTATCCCCATGCACTACTATCCCCATACACTATATCCAATGGCCATCCATCGTCCTTTTATTAACCACGCCATGCCAATGCAACGCACGCCCCGAGTATGGGCAACATGTGTAATGTTACAAAAATATTATGCAGGACAGAGACTGTGCAGTCGGGGGCATCATGGCTTCTTCTCGCCCTCCTCGCCCCTGTCCGCGGTGGCTGCAACGGCAGACGGGGAGCAGTCGGCGCAGACCTGGATGCGGTGCCAGGCCGTGGCGAGGTTGCCGCGAAGGTTCCAGGTGGCGGCGTGGCTCTCGGGCTGCGTGTTGTAGGCGTCGTCGGTGGCCTTGATCATGACCGTCGTGCACCGTCGGTTGCCGCCCTTGTCGGCCGTCTTGTCGCCGCTAGCCTCCCCAGGCTTTGCGTCGCCCGGCTGCGCCTTGCCCTGCTCAGGCTCCCGGAACGCGGCGAGGGGCACGGCGCCGTCCAGCCGCCACCGCTTCCAGGCCCAGGCTCCGTGTCCCTGGCAGGGCGACGGGGATCCGTCCTTGCTGGAGCAGTCGGGGAGGAGGTAGGCCTGGGTCCAGGAGCTGCCTCCGTCGAGGGAGGCGTCGACGCGGATGATGGAGCGGCCGCCACCAGAAAAGGCATAGCCGCTTAGAGACACCTTTTGCGCCGGTTCCTCTGATTGCTGTGGCGTGCCTTGGTCGTTGTCCTTGGCTCCGCCCTTGTCGCCCTTGGCGTTTGTCCATCCTCCCAGCTTCACGTCCGTGATGGCACTCTGGACAGGCAGCTCCTGGATGGCAGGGGCGGCGTCCCAGTCGACCTTGGTCTCGTTGGGGCCGAAGCACTTGTAGTCCTTTCGCTGCCACTGGCTCATGCTCTCCTCGTCGCTCAGCGTGATCTGGTTGAGCCACTTGACCGAGCGCGCGGCCACGGTGCCGGGGACGATGGCTCGCAGGGGGTAGCCGTGGTCCCGCGGCAGGGGCTTGTCGTTCATGGAGTAGGCGAGCAAAACGTCGCCCTGGGGATCAATGGCCTTTTTGATGGGGATCGAGGCACCGTAGGCTTCCATGCCCATGAAGTGGACGTGCCTCGTCTCGCTCTCGCCGCTCATGGCCTCGGCCATCTCGAGCCCAGCATCGGCGAGGACGTCTGCGAGGAGCACACCCTCCCACGAGGCGTTGGAGATGGCGCCGGCGGCCCATTGCAGACCGTTGGTGGGGCGGCCCGAGCCTTCGGTCATGTGCTTTCTGCGATTGCCCGAGCATTGCAAAACGGCGGTGACCTTGTGGCTCGGAAACCTGGTCTTGAGGTCCTCGAGGGTGTACTGCTTGACGGTGCCGTCGAACAGCTCGACGGTCAGGAGGTGGGCGTCGGAGGCGGCTTCGTCAACCACGGGCACCCACATGTGGTTGCGGACGTAGAAGAGCTCGTTGGGGGTCAGGAACTGGGCGCCGAGGGCCTCGGCGGGCGTCTCGGCATTGCGAGGCTTGGCCGTCTTGGTGATGAGGGCCGGGTCCCGCTCCGGGTCGTCGGCAAAGGGGTCCTCGATCTGCTCCTGGGCGGGCTTGCCGTCGACGAGGTCGGCCGGGTGGATGTAGCCGATGAGGTACTGGGCCAGGATGTCGTAGACGTACTGGTTCTTGTGGATGGTGAAGATGTTCCAGTAGGGGTCGATGGAGCCGCCGGCGGCGCGGAGAATGACCTGGCCGCCGGGGTGGGCGGGGATCCATTCGGTGATGTCGTAGACCTTGTCGCCGTGGATGACCCAGGGATTCTCGGACTCGGCGCCATGCTTGCGGACGTCTGCGATGCGGAAGCGCGGGAGGCTGGGGTCGCGGCTGTCGGCGGAGGTGGTGCCGGCTGCCGCGGCGGCCAGAGGCGGGCCCGGGCCCGGGTCCGAGGCAGAGATGGCAGCGGCAGCATCAAGGGATGCGGCAGCAGGGGTTGCAGACAGGCTCAGCAGGGCAAAGGACACGAGGCCCACACCGACTAGCACAGCGGCGCGTCGAGGCGAGCGAGGCGGCCCCGAGATCCGTGCCGACGAGCGGCTGCCGTTGGAGGCCGCGTGTCTGTTGGCGGCGCCGTCGGTGCCGCCCCGTGTCGGGGCAGATGGCCTGAAGGCCCGACATTGCCGCTGCGTCGGTGCCGCAGCCCTGGGCCGCGCAATGGGAGACGGTCGAGGCCCGATGAAGCGGTGCAGTTGCTGCGCAAGACGGTGCGGATGTCGCGCGGTCATGGCACGACGGCGGGTGGCGATAAAAGTCAAGCCCTAGACGCGGGCTGTGGGTGGCAGCAAGAGACGGCCGGAGACAACGAGAGGTGCACCCAAGGTCAGCGAGGCATCGCGGCGCGGAGAGCGGCCGCCTGTGACACTGATGTTGGCTGTTGAATGATGAGGCGCTGAAACGCCTGTCTGTGGTGCGACCGGCGTGCAGCTGGGAGGGTTCGGCAAGCGGATGCGTGGGCTGCCGGCGCGTGCCAGTACGTGTATGCGTGAAGACGAGATGAGGCGCGCGCGTCTGCAGCCTCGGTCAGGGATGCGTCGACGACCCTCACGGCGGTGTCGAATTGGCGTCGACAGCGGCTGGAGGAGCGAGGACGGCTCGACACGAGGTGACACAAGGGAAAAGTGTGGCAGCGGCAGGGGTCGGGGCGACGGAGACGGAGTCAGCGACGGGAGGAGACGAGAAAGGAAGAAAAGGAAGCCATCGTCAGTTCAGTCACGTTGTTAAACGGGCCGCCGCCAGAGGAAGGAGCTCCCGACCCGACGGTTGCCGCGTCGAACCAGCGTGACGCAGCTCCAGGCGCATGTACCTCCTCTCGTACCTGACGGATACGACGGTGAGACGGTTGGGAAATTTGGAGAAAAACCGAGCGAGCCCGCTTCTCGGCAGTTTTTCCCCAGGTTGTCAGTGGTCACCAGCCAGGGGGGAGAAACAGGCACCGGAGTCGACTGGACACCTGGCGCGTCCCCAGGAGGCTCGCTTGCCTCGCCTTGCGCATCAGGAAACTTGTGCCCCCCGCTAGGGACTCCGTACTTTGTACGCATCGGCGAACCACAGAGGTCCTGTTCTCACCAACTGCACGGGGATTCTCACCAACTGCACGGGAATTCAGGACATGCGCGCTTTGTTGGTCCTTTGCGCGACCTGACGGTTGCTTTTTTGCGCTTGAATGCAGGCCTCTTGCTCGAAATGCAACTTGCATGCTGCATGCTCTCATCTGGTCTCACCTGGCCCATGCTTCATCCTGCCGCTTCATGCTCCCGCTTCGTCCCCCCGAGGACCCGTGCTGGCGTCCATGACAGGCCTCGGCGCCCTTCGCTCGTCGTCCTCGCTCGTCGTCCGTCTCGCTGTACGAGCACGGCGTACGTACACTCGGTATCCTGATGGACAGTGTCTTTCCTTTTCCCACCGCGAGTTGATTGGCCGTCAACCCGAGTCTGACCGGGCTGGCAGACATCGGCACAGGAATGCTGTTTGAACCAGTTGGGCCGCAGACGCCGCCACAGACACGCCCAGTTGGGCTGTCGATCCGAAATGCGCGAGACCCTTGGAGAGGTCAAAGGGAAAAAACAGATAGTCTCTGTTACACGCAGCTGACACCCCTGCTGCCCTTGGGCTGGCCCTGGCTGGGCTACGCCAACTGCACGACGGGATTTGCCTTGACAGCGCGTCGGTTTTGCCTTGTCGCGGCGCGGCGTGCTTCCATCGATGGGATGTGCCGCATCAGGACCAAGCGTTGGCGGTGTGTCTTCTCAGAAGAAGCCGGCCTCGACCATTGATGAGTATAAATACACGTCTGATGCCGTCCCTCTCTGCTCCTTCTTTACCAGCAGTATCTACAATCACCAGAGCAAGCCCGCTCTTGTCGCGAACTGAGCCGTCTTCCCGCCCAAGAATCCTCATCCTACGCCGCCATATTCTCCGACATCCATCATGGACACCGACTCCCATTCGTCCATGGATGTCGACCCGAGCGTCCATGACGGGTAAGACGACTTGCCGGTTGGGTTCAGAGCTTGCGTTTCTCACATGACCAGGGCTGAAGCCTGCGAGGCCGGGCGCTCCCCTCGTGCGAAAAGGACGGGCATGAGCAGAGGAGAAGTCTGGGAATGGCTCGGAGGCGTCCCGTTTGTAACGGCGAGAGGCAATGGGCACGGACGCCGGGGTGACGAGCAGGGTGGTCTCGGAAAGCCAGACGGAAACTGAAAGATGTCGACCGGGGCCCTCACGTCCTCGCGCATATGGGGGAGCTGGCGCATGGCTCACGAGCGTATTGCAAGTCGAGTACCGTGCCTTGACATCGCATTGGATTCAGGGGAGGCAATACTACTGCTGGCCACCCTCTTTGTCGTTTGCTTCCTCCCATCAGCGTCCCAATCATGCGTGGAACCCCGTCGCCGGCCGCCGCGGAGTTGTGTTCTTCGCAGAAGCCCGAGCTCGATCCCATACTGTGTCGTCGTCATCTCGTAAAGACCGGGCCAACACGCCGACCCAAGGTATTTGCCGAAGCATTCGTCGCCATCTCACAAACGCCGTCACGCGCGTCACGTGTCGTAAACTCGCGCCGGCGGGTGTCTCGGGCCGCTGGACGCAGTGACGGCTCGCAGGGTAGTTGCGCGCCTGTGAGTCGGGTCTCGCTGTCGGTGATGGTGGAGGATCTGGTGTATTACGGAGTACCACTATATCATGGAGTGACGACAGCGGGGTACTGCTGCCTGCATCATCACCCCACACCCCTCATACCTCGGCCAACTCCATCGCCACCAACACCATGTCATCCTCGCCAGCTCCCTCACCAGCTCCCTCGCCCGAACCGCATCCCCATCCCCATCACCAAGGCCAGCCCACCATGCGCGCAGCCGCGTGAGCCCAGCATCGCCGCCGCACCCCGCCCTCACGCCGCGCCGCATCTCATCGCCATCTCGCCATGGCGCCCTCCTCCTCGCCGGGCCACGAGGCCCCCTCGCTGCTGCTGCTGCCGGCCCCGCCCCGGCCGGCGACCCGGCCCGTCCTGCGCGCCGCCTACCGCGTGCCGCTGGCCG
>JALHBX010000742.1:0-29002 GCA_024340025.1 Tolypocladium tundrense | reverse complement strand
CGACCTCGCCCATGCTGGCGGCGACCATGTGCGTCAGCGCGTCCGGCAGCGCGCCCGCGCCCCCGTCGGCGCCGGCGCGGCGCCGGCCCAGCGCGCCCTTGACGGTCTCGTAGGTGCAGAAGAAGAAGGCGGCGCCCGGCGCGGAGCCGACGAGCGCGGAGCCGACGCCGCGGTAGATGCCGGCGAAGCCGCCCGAGGGGAAGAAGCCGCCCGAGGACTGCAGGCGCGTCTTGAGCGTGTCGAGCGGGAAGAGCGACAGGTCGACGGTCGTGCCGGCCAGGGCGCCGGCCAGCAGGGCGGACTGGAAGGGCGGCTGCGCGGGGGGGCCCATGGCTGCCGTCGTCGTCGTCGGCGTCGTCAGCGTCGTCAGCGTCGTCGTCGGCGTCGTCGTCGGCGTCGTCGTCGGTCAACGGGAGAAGGCCGGGGCCTCGCGACGGGGGATGTCGAGCGGGAGGCGTGCGGTGGTGGTGAGGCGCTGCCAGGTCGGTGGGAAAATTGGCGGGGAGGTGTGCGCGTCGGAGGTCGGAGGTCGCGCGCGCGGTCGATGGCCGGTGCCGGGGTCGGAGATCGACGCGGCTACCCTGGACCGCGCACCCGCGGCCCTACGGCCAGGAAAGGTCCAATTGCGTCCGCGCACACGCTGGGAATGGCTTTGGGGCCTGCATTCTCTGCGTATCTGGGTATTTTGGCGGGCTGAGTGATGACTGCGATGCTGCCATGGTCAACTGGCGCGTCCTTGTGCCTGGCTGATATGGTGAGCAGCATGGGCACAACCAATTGGTGCCGACCGAGCTTAGAGACAGGTAGATGGCACTCAACCGGCAATTGGATAGATGCAAGGGAACGGAAGAATACGGCTGATAATGAGAATGTGAAGTAATGTATCTGCAGCCACCCAGCTGCAGGTGGAAGCGGGCTATGGTAGCACAACATCAAGCACGCGTCGGTCTGATCTCATGCATTATTACCCAGCCTCGACAAAGACATCTACGTTATATCCCCTTTCACATCGGCCTCTCCACTAGTCCCAGCAAACACTCCATGCCAACACGCAACAAGCCCTGCCTGCCAGCCCCCACAGGCAACCCCCCAACGACACCCTCACATTCCGTCCCGCGTGCTCGTCCCCGCGCGGCTCGTCTCCTCGGCCGCGCGCTTCGTCCGCTCCTGCAGCCGGGCCACGTCCTCGGGCGCCAGGTGGTCCGCCCGGACGGCCTCCTCGCTGTCCGACGCGAGCTCCGGCTTCCAGTGGCCCGAGCCCCGCCTCTGCTTGGACAGCGAGTCCTGCTTGTGCTTGTCCAGGTCGACGCCCGTCTCTGCGCGTCGATCCGTCCCGTCAGCGCGCGGGTCCGTGCCCCGAGGGGTGCTTGTCAGCTTGGGGGGTGCACGTACGGCTGGACGACTCCTTCAGGCCGTTGCGGGAGCTCGTCGTCAGGGTGAAGCCTCGCCCGACGACGGCGCGGCCCAGGGTCGCCGTGCGCAGGCTGCGCGTGGTGACGAGGTTCCTGGCGGGCAGCATGGTCGCTTGCTTGTCCTGCTTGTTGTTTCCGAGATGTTTCCGAGATGTTTCGGGTGCGAGCTGGTAGGCCGACTTCGTGTGCGTTGGGCCTTGATACGACTGATGCGTTGAAACGACAAGAATCTTCGACACGCGCGGTGGTCAATGCAGGAGGGGAAAGCGTCCAAGACGGAGCCCTACGTAATAAGCCATTCACAGTCCCAGTTTATCTCAATCTCCCCATCTTCACCTGCTCAGGGCCGATGCCGATGGAAGCGACGCAGACGGGGTGCACCGGCCGTGACGTCACCATTCCGTAGCACCACCTCCGCAGCGCGCATCAGGCGCTTCGGACGCCGCCAATTACCAAGCACAACGGGTCGATTCTCCCTACCGGGTGCAGGATAAGCTCACGACGTCATCAGTGAATGTCGTCTTCCGCTGTACCTGAATGAGCGGCCGTCGCTACGAGGCACGGGGGTGGACGACCAGCAGACAGTAGTCAGACTCCGTTCGTACGTACAAGACATTACGTCAACAGGCTGAAACAGTCCATCAAACAGTCACTTCAGGCATGACACCAAGCTTCTTTGAACATATCGTATATTCTCATCTCTGCAGGCCGTTCAAGCCGCGGTATCGAACGTGAAGCGCCGTATCCCGGAAAGCATGCCTGCCATCATCCGCGCAAGTATCAGATCCCAACGAATTTGCAACACCAGGGCTCGAGGGCCCGAGAATTCCCAAATAAACCCGACCCGCAACCAGATCATGTCGTACTTCATGCCACTCCCAGATGCTTGCAATAGAGATAATGAACCCTTCCCAGTAACGCAACAGATCCAATGCTCCGAGAAGCAGCTCCCCAAAATGACACCCCAACCGCCGTACAAGAAAACAGAAAATGGACAGGCCGCTTTCCCATTCAGTTGCACAAGGGGCATCCCTCAACAACCCAAACAATGATAGTAAAAAAAGGACAACCAACTCCCCGTAATCCCAATAGAAGCCGTTTCCAGTTGGATGATATGCGCGCAAACACTCAAGACGCCGCTCGTCTTCGCCGACCACAGCCCGCCCAAACGCGTTTCCCATATGTGACTCGAACAGAACACAATCCAGATCTCCGTTGATCGTAAGAACCCCCTTCTATATGTTCTTTTTGATTTTTCTCTTGGTGACTTCATGACCCGTGACCGTGAAGAGAGGGCAAAAAGACATTTTCGGAGAAGAAACAAATCGCCGTCGCGCGCGCTCCAGTGCAAAGATGAAGGGATGCCGAAATGATTAGTCCCAACCGCGCCGTCGGTGCCGCTGTTAAAGGCCCCAAATGCCAAATGCAAATCTTTCGTGCAGAAAACGCCCATTCGTGTCGGAAGGCCTCATCTTGCGAGGCGGACACCAATTTTGCAAAAGAATTGTATCGCAAAGTATGAAACAAAACAAAACGAAGGAAATGGTATCGACTCTTCTCAAACCGCGCTGGTGAACCGTCCTCGTGGGATATCTGTTGGTGGAACAATGTCGATATGTCGATTAGAGATGCTTTTACAGATGGTGTAGAGGTGAGATGTTTTGTCGTTGAAGCGGCCGAGCTGATTGCTGGCCATGCATTAAAACAGACTCATCCCCGAGGAAGGCAGCCCGCAAGAGTAAAGCGTTACCACTTTGAACTTTGTTTTTGGTGTGCCCGCCAAGATGAACAGATGCCGAGAAGGAATGAGCTGTAATCTCAGATTACAGTGCGTGGCACTCGACGGCAGAGCCACGGACCGACCTCGCACCCATCAAGGATGCGCAGGCACGGGCCCGAAGGGCGTCTACCATCGGCGGCCGAGCGCCTGATGCATTCCGGCGGGGGACACCGAAGGCGGCGGGCTGGACATGGAGATGCCGGTGGCAGGGTTGATGATGGGGATGGCATTGCGTCCACGGGTGGCCGAGGGTTGGTGGAGCTTCAACGAGTGTTGGCTCTGGAAGCTGGGCGGGATGAATGCGGGAGAGGACGAGTTGAGCGAGAAGCCGGGGGCAACCGTCTGGGGTTGTTGCGTGGGCGAAGACTCGGGGGAGTTGCTCGCCAGCGACGAGCGCTCCGAGGCGCTGGAGATGGAGACCAGCTGTTCGGGGGACCAGTCAGATGCACTGCTGCCGAAGGGGGAATGTGGCTCCGCCAGGCCGCTGCTACTCACGTCGATGTCCGTCAACAGGTTGGGGCAGAACTCGAGGTCGTCCTCGAGCTCAAACGAGCGGCCGGCCTCGAACTTCATGCGGAAGGCGGACAGCGCGGCCGACTCGTTGAGATCCTTCATGCTGCGGGCGCCGCGGAACTGGCGGTGGGCGTTCTGGGAGACGGAGAGGCGAGGGGCGCGGCGGTTACGGCCGCCGCCGTGGTGGTGGTTGTGCGACACCGAGGCCACATGCACCGTTTGCGCATTGTAGTGGTAGTATGAGGCCATCATGTGTAGCCCAGCACGATGTGCGCGTGGTTGGTTTCAATGACGATTGCGTTGCGGCCGGAGGACCGGTGAGTTGGGGGCGGCGCAGAGGACGGGTGTGTTGTTGGACGCAGGTAAGCGGTGGGTGGCGTGCGTGCGCGATTAACCCCGGCGCGTTCGAATTTGTCAACAACAGAAGGGGTGGCGCGGGCGAGGTAGCAGCGGTAGCGGTAGGCGTCGGCAGGGCGAGGGTTCGACAGAAGAGAAGAGGAAGCAGAGGCGAGACGAAGCAGCGTGGTCGGATGTGCTTGTAGGTGTGCGGTTCTGGCGAGGAGGGAGGAAGAAGAGAGGAATGGCCGGAGGTGGTACGGAAGCGGGAGGTACGAAGTACAGACAGCCAGGACAGGACGGGTCGGGACCAGACAGGCAGGCAGTGTGGGCAGCGGTGGGCAGCGGAGAGGGTGGTGACTGGAAGGGGGCCAAGCGGACGGCGGGTTTTTGTTGGTCGGGGCCTGCAGCTGCGGCGGCGAGCGAGCCCCAGAGCAGAGGCCCAGCGCCGCAGCCGGCGAATGGGAGCCCGAGGCCGCTGGGCCCGCCAGCCTCGCCACCGCGCGCTGATTGGGCAGCGCGCAGCGTGCTAGGCCGCGGCGGGTCTAGGGGCTCCCAGGGGTGGGCGCCAATGTTGTAATTTTGGGGCGGGGCGGGCATGCGCGACAGTGCGCGCGACAGTGCCGGGGACGTCCCGGCCAGGCAGGGAGGGCGCCAGCCGCCGCATCGGCGCCCCCGCGCGCGTCCACCCACCTGCTGCCACCCACCTGCCACCCACCTGCTGCCCCAGTGGCCGCCGGTTGGGGACAGTCATCAGCGGCTGGCTGCGCTCGCACGCACGAACGCCAGGCGCCCATCAGCCGCTATCAGGGTGCGCCCACCCCGTGCTCGGTACCTGCGAGCGCGGTGGCTGGCGGCCGCGAACGGCGGTACCCCGCGACCGGCCCCGGCACAGTCACACCACCGGCACCACACTGTCGCACCACCAGCGCCGCGCCCGCACCACCGGCCCTCGCATTCCAGCAAAGTCGCATCCGTCACTTGACCGCGCGCAGCCCGCTGTCTCTCCGTGCCTGCGTCAGGGCCCTGCTGCTCCCGTCCCCGGTGCCTGTGCTGTGTCTCTGCCGCGGGCCACGCAGGGCAAGCATTGCAGTCGTTGCTGAACTGGCATCGGTACAGTCATGCGGTGCCCCTGGCCGTAGTAATAATGGATCACGATAGCGGCGATGCCCGCCCCAGCCGTTGGGGCGTGCCAGCAGCCGGCACAAAGAAGGTTCATGCTCGGCGAGCGGTAATCGTGCAGCGCCTCCTCAGGCTTCCAATGCTTCCACGCCAGGCACTCGCAGGCACGCCACGGGCAGGAGGAAGTTGGAGGAACCTTGCTGGACTGGACCCTCCCTGGCCCACTTCATCTCTCCGTGCTGAAGCTGAGCGAAGCAGTGCCCACTGCTGGCGCAGCGTCTTGCCTCGCGCCGTCTGGCCCCTGCGGCCACGCCATCCACCCAGGATGCCTCCCCCAGATCAACCGCCTTGTGAAACGCGGTTGCAAAACCGTTTATGCATGGCTGCCACCCTGGAGCTGGCAAAGGGCGACAGATCGATGAGGCGCCTACGAAGTGCGGACCACGGGCCACTGCAATGCACCTTTGAAATGCATGCATACTCGTACAGCCACGGCAGGCCAGAAATTACTACATCCAGGCCGTCGGCGAATTGGCCATCGAGCCTGTGGCAAGTCAGCAGGCCCCGGTGGGCTGGTGGGCTGGCTGGGCCGCTCAGCGAGCAAAACGTGGCGGCTGGAGGAACAGCCGCCTCCTCCGCGGCGCACTGTGGTGCTGGGCGCAGTCAGAGCTTTGATGATGTGGAGATCGCCGCCTCGTCAGGCCGTGGATTGACGGAGAGCGTGATGAGCGGCGGCGGCGCTATTCTCGATGTGACTGGCCGGTTCTGGCGTCAGCCATGCCCCGGATGGCCCGTCTGTGCCCTCCGCGATAGAGGTTGGTCACTGCCACGAGCGATCTCGGTAACAGATCGACTCCAGGCTTGTGCTGGGGAGGCATCCGAGCATCATGGACCCTGCTGGGCAAACTGAGGACCCGAGTCTGTCCTCGCGCTCGCAGATTGACGAGGCACAAGCAGGGACTTGCGTTGTGAGCTCACGGCAACTCCAAACAATGAGCCACCCGCCCTCGAAGCCCGCGTCAAACCTGGCCATAGGGAACGAGGCCGGCAGAAAGACATCTGCCTTCCCCGATCGAGCCATCCCTTCATGGCTCCCAAGCTACCCTACCTGTTGCAGCGTCTGGTGTAACCGTTCCCCAATCCCAAGCCTCGGGCAGGCCTCGCGGCTATTTCAGGCGGGCTGAGCTTGGGCCACCACTCCCGAGAGGGAGGCGGAGAATGGCGTCCTCGTGATGGGCTCAACCCCACGCCATGTCGCATCTCTCCGAGGGAGAGGGGCCAGTCACTCCCTCAGGCGATATCTCGTTCGTCGACCCGCGTAGTTGGAGCTTGATCCAGACGTCATGCTTCAGCCACGTCGCGCAAATGCGAGCTCCGTTATCAGATACCGGCAATGCCATCCGCTGTACGGCACAGTACGGAGCCTGCGTTCCAGCTCGTCGACCTTGACGCAATACTCGACCATCTCCAAACCTCGCTTGTCCATTGAACACCAGAAAGGGGGGAGGAGTGGAGCGTCTCGACCGAGCCCGATCCGTCAGCCTCTGGTTCCTGTTCCCATCTCTTGCCACTGCACCACGATCTCCTGCATTGCCGACTGACAACCACCACGGCGAAGCCGGCTGCTAGCGCTTGGATCTGGCCGGTCGGCAATGAGCTGGCGCCAGGAACACCGGCATCGCATCTCTCGTGCTGGCCGCCGACCAGGAGGGAGCATCTCGCGACCGAGCAGACGTGCCCGATCCACGCGTCGTGGCCAACAGGACCCCGCAAGTCCACGTCTGCAATGACTAGCATGAAGCTCTCAGCGCCTGACAGCGAGATGCCAGATTGATTGCGCACACACCGCTCTTTACAGCGGGTCTGCCTCGGTCGGCTATGGCGGTTCTCCGTTTCGCAGCCACGAGAGCGCCAATGCCCATTGGGCTGTCACCTCGTGGAGAGGCGCTGGTGCAGCGAGACTGCAGGACCTTGCGAATAGCGAGCCCCGGATTCGCCCACCACCTCTGACGTATCGAGCGGGAGGGTTGGCGGGAGGCTGGGTGGACAGGCCTTTGGTCCAGCGCCACCTGCCGGAGTCCGCGCTCGTGCATGCGGCCCAAGCCTCCGCTATATTCGAGGTTCTGGCACCTCCCCAGCCACACTGGGCCCGAGTCCGCGCCGCCGAAGCGAACCTCCGGGACGGAGCTGCACCGGGGAGGGCACTGCCGGCGTGGCGTTGCCTGCGGAGGTGTTATTGGGGCATCGATGGGAGCAGAACATAGAGGAAGCGGACTCGGCGATATGAGAGCGGCCATGTCGGCATTATCGCCAGTGCTTTTGGGGCCGAGGGCAGCCCAGTCTTGACGTGCCCAGCTACTTGGTACATTCACGCCTACTTGTGCAGGTGGTGAATGCTTCGACATTTCACCATGCTTATGTCTATGCGAGGAGCTGGATTGACCGTACCGAGTAGATGGACTAGGAAATACCATAGTTATTGGAATGACGCGACGACAGACTCGGGTGTGCTGTTATTCCACAGTTGCGTCCTCCGTTGAACTTGACCAGTTGGGCAGCAAGTTTGGCTTGTGTGCTCTACCGCCTCCCGAAAGTGCCATATGCATTTGTGAATTAAATCTGTATATTGATCCAGGACCGGCATCCCTTCGATATTCAAGATCCAAGTACTCCGTACTTCGTAGGACCTATCGAGAGGAGAGCAGTCAGGACTCGAGGCTGTGCCAGTGGATCCCGGGAGGTGGGGAAAGCAGTCGCCGTTGATTCCGGGTGTGGTCCGTCTACCGAGGCATTTCGACGCCCTATCCGGTTCACCTCACGAACCCCCAGTCGGGACCTGCCCTGATAAAGCAAAGTATCGAGCAGAGGACGTCGAAGGGAGAAGTCGACGGCGGCATCTCCGAGCTGCGACCATGGTACCGTACCAGTACCGCCTCCGCTCCAGCAGCAAGCTGGACTACGCCATCCTCGCGGCGGCGGCATGCCTCTCGCTCTACCTGTACGTCCGCCCGGCCCTCGGGGACAGGCCCAAGCCGCCGCGGACCCTCCGCGCAAGGGCCCGCGACGCAGCCCGGGCCCCCCCCGGCGCGTCGGCCGCGCGGCCGTATCCCCCGGATGTCTTCCCGGGGGCGCGGGATGTCGAGACCGAGTACGGGACGATCAAGGTCTTCGAGTGGGGGCCCGAGGACGGCGAGAAGGTGCTGCTGATGCACGGCATCGGGACGCCGTGCGTGGCGTTGGGGGATATGGCCAAGGAGTTTGTGGGGAGGGGGTGTAGGGTCATGTTGTTCGGTGAGTGAGGCCTTGAGAGAGCGCTTGTGCCCATGTTCAACTTTTGCATGAGCTAGGCTTTTACGAGCGCTCACAAAGCAACGCTCCGCCGTATCCATGAGACTGCGTTGCTCACATACTGCAGACTTCTTTGGCAGAGGCTACTCGGACGCCCCCCTCGACGTCCCCTACGACGACCGCCTCTACACCACCCAGATCCTCCTCGTCCTCGCCTCCTCCCCCCTCGCCTGGACCGGCTCCTCGGCCTTCCACCTCCTCGGCTACTCCCTCGGCGGGGCCCTCGCCGCCTCCTTCGCCGCCTACCACCCGCACCTCCTGCGCTCCCTGACCCTCGTCTGCCCCGGCGGCCTGGTCCGCGCCTCGCACATCAGCTGGAAGACCCGGCTGCTCTACGCCGAGGGCATGCTGCCCGACTGGCTGGTCTTGGCGCTGGCCCGCCGCCGGCTGGACCCTAGGCGCGGCGCCAGCGCGGACGTGCCCGGGGGCGAGGACGCGGACGTGGACGTGGACTTTGACGAGGTGCCCGTGTCGGCCGAGAGGGCGGACGTGAAGGTCGGGGACGTGGTCAAGTGGCAGCTGGGCGGCAACGAGGGCTTCGTGGGAGCGTATATGAGCACGATCCGGAACTCGCCGATTTATGGGCAGCACGACAAGGTCTGGAAACGGCTCAGCGAGCAACTGTCCCGGCGACGTGGCCAAGGACACGACGTCCCTGCCGGCTTGGAAACTGGCCGCATCTGCCTCATCCTCGCGGAACGAGATCCGATTGTCGTAAAGGAGGAATGGATCGAGGATTCTAAAGCTGTTCTCGGCGAGGACGGGGTCGAGGTGCACGTGGTCAACGGAGGCCACGAGATTGCCATCTCCAAGGGCAGGGAGATTGCTGATGTGGCGATGAGAGCGTGGAATAGGTGTTGAGGAGAAGCTTTGAACATAGATAGGGGAAGCCCCAATAGAGCATAGAAATAGACATTCAAGCCCGCTATCCCTCGATGCGCCACCCGTAGCCAGTCCCGTAGCCAGTGGTATTCAGACACCAAACGCCATATCCATGCCCGAGTATCCAAAATGTAGCCGTCGGCATGCCTCATGCTCCATACATGGCGCCCACGCAAAACCTAGCAGGCTCTAACAAGCCACAAACGCCATTACTTGTCCAGGCCGCGGGCCTTGACGAACCGATTTATTTGCTCTCGGGTAAGCTTGTCGTTGTACTGTTCGTAGCATTCGTAAAATGATATTATCTCCTGCGTGGCGTCGACCATTGCCGCAATGTCGACCGCGCTCTCGGCCAGCCAGGCGGCAAAGTGCTGCACCCTGGTGATCCGCGCCTCTTGCAGCTTCTCCTTTGAGTCGGACGGCAGGGGCGGATCGGGAAGTCCATTCGCGCGAGCTTGGGCATGGCCCAGTGCCGCTTGCGCAGCTGCCAGGCCGGCGGCGGCAGAAGAACCAGACGCAGCCTGCCCCGGAGCGGACGAATTAGGTCGCAGCACCAGAGCGAGGAGGATGGCGACCAGGGCGAAGATATGCGGGGCGCAGAGGAGCGGCAGGTCCGTCATGTAGTGATCATTGATGACCGACCGAGCCAGCTGGACATCCTCATCAACCAGCGCCAGCTCTCCCCGCAGCGAGCTTAGGGTCCGGTACGGTTGATGGATGATGAGCTGGGAGCTCATCTCGCTGATGAGGTAGAACTCGCACTCGCCGATCTTGGAGGTGTCGAGGCCGATAAACTCCTGCCACAGCTGGCGCGCCTCGGTGACGATGAGCCGGATATGCTGAGGCGCCTCTTCCATCTTGCAGGCCAGGTATATGGCCGTTGTGATGACGAGGTAGGGGTTCGTGCGGCGGATCTCGACTCGGGAATAGAAGCGCTTCAGGTAGACCTGCGCGGTGGCCATGGCCTGCTGCCGGATGCTCAGGCGCTTGCCCAGCCGTAGCAACTCTAGAGCGGCAGCGTGGTCAGCCGCCATCCATGGTTGTAGATGCCGTTACAAGACTCACGCTGGTTGAAGTAGATGGCCAAGTGCCGAACTTGGGGCAGGGGAAACATGCGAATCAGGTCGGCGTTCTCATCCTCGAGTTTCTGGCGCATCGACGCCAGCTGCTCCTTTGTGAAGAGCCAGTGGCGCCTCTGCGTCGACTCCCAGTAGTTGGCCGACATCGCGCGCGGAACGGGCCCGCAGGGGCGCCTCTTGCTTGCGGCGATGGCAGATGGGATGGCCGTGGAGTTGACGATGCGCAGTGATCGGTGCGGAGTGATGGTTGTTCCCAGCAAGGCGATAAGATAAATAGTGGGGCGCTCGGGACCTCTACCTGCTAATCGCGCTATTGTGATTGCCTGCGCCGCCGCAACAACCCCCATTTTCTTCCATCCAATCCCTCCTCGGCATCCTAGAACGGCACCTAAACCAGAGCCGCCACACCCTGCATCATCCTCCCGACGTCAGCTTCCCGTCTCGACTCGAGGCTGCCAATTGCCCGCCATCCAGCCCCCGTACCATGCTGTCGATATAGCGAGCCAAGACGACGACGCCCGAGCGACCCCACAGCAGCCCAGCCACGGCCGAGCCTCGCCCGCGAGAAATGCCGTCGCCACCATGAGCGTGTCCAAGCTCGTCAACGACGTGGAGCGCGGGTTCGCGGAGTCGCAGAACCAGCGCGATGCCCGCGTCGAGGCCCTCTGGGCCAAGCTGGGCCCGAGTCGCACGGGCGAGCTGGACCTGAAGGGGCTGCAGAAGGGGTTTCGGAAGATGGATCACCGTGAGCAACGGCCTTGGGCAGCTTCGGCGGGGTCGGAACGGGCAGCTAATCAATACGACACAGCTATGAAGAACGCAGACGAGCTGCTGAAGCAGATCATGGACGAGGTCGACACGAACCGCGACGGCAGGATTCAATATGAAGGTACATTTCACCCGTGGTGGAGCTGCAAACCCTTCGCGTGGTCAAAGCTGGAGCATCGCCACTGACGTGAATCACCCGCTCCTCAGAGTTTCGCGCATTCGTCGAACGGGCCGAGAGACAGCTCTTGCTCCTGTTCAAGGCCATAGACAAGGATGACAACGGGAAACTCGACATGAAGGAGCTCCAAACCGCCTTCAGAACCGCCGGCCTGACCGTATCGAGCCGCAAACTATCCGAGTTCTTCAACGACATGGACGAAAACCACGATGGATATGTCAGCTTCGACGAGTGGCGGTACGTTCATTCTTTGTGCTGTGCCATTTGGTCTTTTGACAAAGTCTGGTCGTGGGCTGTGGTCACCGCTTGTCTCGCGTGCCCGCAGGTCAGTCATGTGCCGCTTGTTGGGTGACGGCGCGCACGAGGGACCACATTACAACCGACAAAAAACATTACCGATCCTCGCCCGGTTTAGCTTCCGCTGGAGCCAACTGTATGGCGTATAACGAAGCAGCTGGCTGATACTATTTCAGGAACTTCCTCCTCTTCATGCCAGCGCGCGATCATGATTCCCACTTGCGTGCGGTGCTTTCTTTCTACTACTCCGTCGTCAATGTTACGTCCGAAGGAGATTCTACCATCAGCGAGGAAACTTTGGAAGGCTTAGGTACGGACGGCTCCTCCTACTACTCTTTCGTTCAATCTCTCCTCGGCTCTCTGCTCAGAGTCGCCTTTCCCGCACCTTATGCGACAAATATACCACCTACGGCACCCACGGCACTTGGAAAGGCCGAGAGAGCAGATGATAAAGAGGAAGTACCAGCAGCGCAAACAAGGAAAATAGACGCCGATGAAGCGACTGCGAAACCTATCGCCGACGCTGCAACGACCCAGCGGCCAAAGTTCACCGCCGATGACGTCGCGCAACAAGGCGGCGATGGCGCCCTGGACGAGCAACTCGGAGAGTCGCAGCCCTTCGGCAAAGCTGTGGCAACCAAGAAGAAGTATAGACTGACAGACTTTGCACCCGATCCAGGCTACTTCCTTGCGGGTGCTATCGCCGGCGGAGTGTCGCGGACTGCCACCGCGCCTCTTGACCGGTTGAAAGTCTATTTGCTCGTCAATACCAGCAGCAGCTCTGAGACGGCCGTCACAGCCATCAAGCAGGGCCGTCCCATAGACGCCGTGAAGAACGCGAGCCGGCCCATTAGAGAAGCCGTCGCAGATTTGTATCGATCTGGCGGATTACGCGGGTTCTTTGCTGGTAAGATGACCCTCGTGGCAAAACATGGCTCTTTGCTCGGAGAGGCGCTCGACGGCGAGCTGACAAGTCCGCAGGCAACGGGTTGAACGTGATCAAGATCATGCCCGAGACGGCCATCAAGTTTGGGTCCTACGAGGCGGCTAAGCGCGCACTCGCCAACTTTGAGGGCCACGGCGACCCGAGACAGATCAACTCATATTCGAAGTTCACCGCGGGCGGTGTTGCTGGCATGATTGCACAGTGAGTGGCGGTGCCCGCCGAACAAGAAAGAGAAGCCTCAGCCCCTTGCTAACCTGGTGCAGGTTCTGCGTCTATCCCCTTGACACCCTGAAGTTTCGACTTCAGTGCGAAACGGTCAAGGACGGCCTGACGGGAAGAGCACTCGTCCGCCAGACCGCCGTCAGGATGTACGCCGATGGTGGTGTCCGGGCCTGCTATCGGGGTGTGACCATGGGCCTGATCGGCATGTTCCCGTACAGCGCCATCGATATGGGCATGTTTGAGCTGTTGAAGAAGACATATCAAGGCTACTATGCGAAGCGCACCGGGTGCCACGAGGACGATATCGAGCCGGGAAATATCGCGACGGGGATCATCGGCGCGACGTCGGGGGCGATCGGCGCAACCGTCGTGTATCCGCTCAACGTGGTACGGACGCGATTACAGACGCAAGGGACGGTGATGCACCGGGCGACGTACACGGGCATCTGGGACGTTGCGCAGAAGACGATCCAGCGCGAAGGCTTCCGAGGGCTCTATAAGGGGCTGACGCCGAATCTGCTAAAGGTTGCGCCGGCACTGAGCATAACATGGATCATGTACGAGAACTCGAAGCGGATACTCGGACTGCATTGATGAGCAAAACGACGAGGAGGGCGGGAGACGGTACATGTACGCCCGCTGGAAGCGCAGGGACCCGCCAGGACGCACGCACATGGCAGCACATTAGCTCTGTCACGGCTGCCGGTTCCCTTTGTTGGGTGGCCTTGTTCTTGGCTTATGACGAGATTTTGGGGCCTGCGAGGCGCCGTAGAAATAGAGGCGGATGGGGACGGCAGGCACAGACGGACTGATAGATGTCTCTCGAGACGACCACGGGGATAGGGTTGTCGATGTCGTATCATATCCCACAATGTATAGAATCATACTGGCAGGCAGATGCCAAAGCCAAAGCCAAAGCCAAAGCCTGCAGCTGCGCAATGGAACTGTTGAATTGGAGAGCCGAGAGCCGACTCTGCAGCCGCACGGGCGGGAGAGTGGAGACGGCCGGTGTCGGTGGGGCTAGCCGGAGCTCTGGCGGCCGAGAAGAACCGGGTCTTGCATGCACAATCAAGGATCTGGATGGACGGCCGAGGACGAGCACTTGATAATACCCGAAGGTATTGCACGCCAGCCCCGTGCCCCGTGAGGAGTCAGGACGCGCCATGGAGCTGCAGGCCCGCGTCACTAGCGCGGAGCGTTGCGTGCGCCGCTTACGAGGCCCGGCCGCCGCGGGTACGGCGACCGAAGCGGGCGGCGGCCGCGTCCGGAAGAGGCAGCTCGACGGGGCCTGGACGGGGGACTTTTGGGGCGATGCGGTGCGCCACCAGTCCGCGTTGGAGCGATAAGCATTGCCTGCTCGTATACGAGTAGTTGCCGCACTGGCTCGATAGACATTCACCTCGGGGAATGAAAGACGGACGGCCGGGGTCCGGGGTCGAGTGGAGACGCTGGGTCGGTTCGAGCAGACAAGCAGACGGCCAACTGCTTGGTTGTGCTTGCTGCTCTTGCCGCCCGACGAGGCTGGAATCTCCCCTCTTCATCAACCCTCTCCCCGCATCCTGGCTGTCTCGTTGCGCTGCCATCGGGACGCAGAGCCGCGCGTGAAAGTGTCGTCGTCGGCCCATCCGCAACGCTGCCCCTACACTCGGACGCCGTGCCGTGAAGAAGAGCCCGGCACAACGGCCGTCTCTTTACGCGTCGCCTCGGGTCCGCTTGTCGTCTAGAGTCGAGGGGGTGAGTGAGCGACGCTCCCCCACTTGCTTGGTTCACGACTTCATCTCGCCGACGCCGGCCCCCATCGTCGTCAGCTTCGTTCCGCCTAGCCCACCACCTCGCTACACTGCCTACGTATTCCTGCATCGCGCTACCTGCACCTTGCGGCGCGTACGTACGCGGTGCCTACTCTGCCAGGCCGCAGCCCCAGCACCAGCACCATGCCGGCGCCCTACTCGGACAACCTGTACTCGGACCTGGGCCAGGACGCCTCGGATGACGAGCGCGATGCCCTGTCGCCCACCGACGGCTACTTCCACGCGTCGCCCTCGTCGGCCGCGGCGTCACCGTCGCACCGGCAGCACCAGCGCCCGTCGTCCAACGTGCCGTCTGTGCCCAACGTCCTCGTCGAGGACCCGACCCTGCGCGGCCTGGGCGCGGCCGACAAGGCGCGGGAGGCCGAGGAGGAGCGCTGGATGAATAGCGCCATCGGCCAGGCGTCGTCGTCGTCACCCTATCCGCCGCAGGTCTCGACCGCAGCGGCACGGGCAGCGATGGCTACAGCTACAGCGACCCCTTCGTCGTCATCTCACGGCGGCGCGGCCTCTCCCGCCTCGCACCACCACCGCCGCAGCGTCGAGGAGGACGAGCCCCTTCGATTCTCCGGGCACGGTACCCGTCTGCCCTACTTACACACGCCCGCCAGCCGCGGCGAGACGACAAACGTTGCGTCCCAGCCGCATCGTCATAACCAGCTGGACGCGCCGCCCGCATACTCGCCGTCGCCGTCCTCTCCCCCTCTCTCCGGACACCCGCAGCCAGGCTACCAGACCTTTGCGTCTCCTCCCGCCAACGCGCCCGTCGACATCATGGGCGTGCCCGAAGAGCATCAGGCCCTGCTGCCGCGCCAGCCCGAGTCCATGGGTGGCCCGCCCCGTGGCCCGCCGCCGTCGAGGTGGCGGAGGCTCAAGGAGTCGGTGGGCTCGTCCAACCTGCGGAAGAAGATCAAGACGGTCCTCGGCGTGCTCGTCATATTTTCCATCATCTCTGCGATACTGGGCACCTTTGGCCTTTCGTCGTCTTCGCAGCACAAGGTATGTCGAGGCGTACTGGCCGCTTTCACTCATGCACGAGTCTTGCGTCTGCCTGCCTTGCCCCTCCATGAACACCGTCACGTACAAGTAAACCTCCTTTCTTGAACCTCCACTAAACATCACCATAGAACACCGGGATCATCGACAAGGACCCCGTCAGAGAACCAGACATGGGTGGCCATAGCGACCTGGATTGGACGCCCTCCTCGGGCTGCCGCAACACTCCCCATGCCTTCTCCAAGACCACCGCCTCTCTTCGCTTCGACAGCCACCGGAAGCTCGACATCAGGCAAGAGATTGAGAAGAATTCGGACACGCACAACTGGCGACAGCCGAGGATCTTTGGCCGGATCATCCTGCGCCCTGCCGGCGACGATGCCTCTGAAGGATCCATCGAGCTCGAGGTAATCTCCAACGACGAGGACCTGCGCGTCCAGGTCGACTCGGACGTCTACGGCGACAACCAGGTGTTCAGGATGACTACCCCGCGAGCCATCGAGTGGGGGTCTTCGTCGGGCGACGGACCTTGCATCCAGATGCGTGCTACCGTTTGGGTCCCCCGCAAGGCGTACCTTCGAGCCTTCACCCTCAACTCCGTCCACCTCGACGTCCACGTCGTCGACGGCCTGATCATGGGCGTGACTGACGAAACCAAGATTGACACGGTTGTCGGCAACTTCCGAACCTCGCTGCTCAAGGACGTCAACGAGGACGTCGTCCCCTACACGCTCGAGTCGCGCAAGATTCACATCAAGACTGTCAGCGGCAACGTCGAG
Source organism: Tolypocladium tundrense (assembly GCA_024340025.1). Taxonomy (NCBI): domain Eukaryota; kingdom Fungi; phylum Ascomycota; class Sordariomycetes; order Hypocreales; family Ophiocordycipitaceae; genus Tolypocladium; species Tolypocladium tundrense. The sequence continues at coordinate 12,536 of JALHBX010000742.1, read as the reverse complement.
GGCTGGTTCCCCCTGTACGACCTGCTCCAGATCACCTCGGCCTCTGGCGACATCACCGCCCAGGTCGCCCCCAAGCCGGCCGACGAAACGTCTCCCCAGCCGGCCGTGCTCGACATCTCGTCCATTTCCGGCCACATCAGGGTGACGGAGCCCCTGGCCGGCGCCCTGCAAGCCGGCAAGCCGGACAAGAAGCTGCCGGCGCGCGACTACGTCACCAAGCTGTCCACCACGTCGGGCAAGATGCAAGGTGAGGTGGCCACGAGCTCCGAGGGCAAGTTCGGCTCGACGTCGGGCAACACCGTCCTCAAGGTCCTGCCCATCTTCGACGAGGCCATCCGCAAGTCTGGATCCAAGCCCCAGCTCACCACGAGCTCCATGAGCGGCGACTGGCGGGTGACGGTCCTGGAGCCCCTGTGGACGAGTACCTCTGGCACGAGGATGTACCCCCCCAGCCAGCCCTCGCCCGACGACAATGTCATCCTGCCCCCGATCGACGTGCCGATGCCTCCGTCCCTGCACGACGACGACGACGACGCGCCGCGTGAGGGCACCCACGACCCCCTCGTCATCATCCACCCCGACGTCGAACCCACCAAGCACCACCCCCGCTCCCCCAACGCCGACAGGACCACGGCCACGCCTGCGCTCAGCTTCCTCCAGTCCAAGCACGACTCCGTCAGCGGCGACCTGCGGCTCTCCTACCCGGCCAGCTGGTCGGGCCGGTTCCTCGCGCAGAGCATCAGCGGCACCATCAGGGTCCGCGGCGACGGCATCGACATCATCCGCCGCGACCGCAGCTGGGCCAGGCTCGTCGAGGGGGTCAAGGGCGACGGCGACTCGGAGATCAAGATGGAGACCATGTCGGGCGGCGTGGAGCTGGTTGTTGGCGGCAAGGCTGCCTGAACGACGGACGCGGATGCTCGAAAGGGGATGTGGGGAGTCGTGAGTGGTATGAGTGGACAGATGTCTGTTGATGACTTATGCGCGTGTCTATGGGGTATCGCAGGAGTCACGAGGAGTTGTATATGACGAAGCAGGGCGACAACACAGCCCTTTACTCTTTGGTTTTTTCCCTATTCGTGCGATCTGAATTTGAGAAAGACGAATAATCAGGGCCATACATCTCACCATCGGGCAAACCTCTACATTTCAGGGCAAGAATACAAGAATTTCTCTCGGCGAACAGACGTGAGCGAAATTTATACAAAACTGTGTCATTACTTCGTTTCATTCGTAGAGGCTCTGCCTGCGTACACGCATCTATATACATCCGTACCCATGCAAGACATGACTTGGTGGGGGAGTGGTCAAAACGTGAGGAAATCCAGTCCATCAAGAAGAGGGGGTATCCGGTAAAATAGTAAAAGAAAGAAACAAATGCGAGACAAAAAAAGATTCGTGCAGTGCTGTGCGGTGAGCGTAAGTCGTGTAATATAGACATCTGGTCGTTTGTTCATGCCTGGATTTCCAACAAAATAGACTCGATATGAGCCAATCCAATGATGCGCCGTGTGCTCGACGTAGATGTTCATCCCGTATATTCAGTCATCCACCGGCCAAGGCAGGTCCCTGTTGCCCACGGCCGTGCACGTCAGGTAGCTGATGCTCTCCGAGGTCCTGCTCGAGCCGCCCAGGTCGAGCTCGAGCGCGCTGCCGAGGAGGGGCCGAACGACGTCCCTCGCCATGGCCTTGAGCTCGTCCATGCGCTTCTCGAAGCGGCGTAGGTTGTCGCGGCTGTAGAGCTCCGGCGTCAGCTTGAGGAACTTCTTGCACTCGTCGCGGCCGAGGAATGCGCTCGGGTTGCCCGAGCCCAGCGTGCGGTATGCGCGGCCGACAGACGTGAGCGGCGGGACGGGAGGCGGTAGCGAAGGATGACGGTTGCGACCGTCGCGGTCCCGCGGGGGCTGGGGCGTCGTGTTGTCGGCCAGCCACTGCCGGAAGAGGCTGACGGCGAGCCAGTCAAGATAGCTGTTGGACGGAGTGACGCGGTCGCCGCGGGCAGTGGTGAGGTTGAGACGGAAGAGGCGCCCCTCGACGCGGCTGACCGTCTCCTCCAGCTCGTCCACCTTGTCCTCGATGATGTCCAGGACTACGTCCGGCAGCGCGGCGCGCAAGCTGCGCTCTCCGACCGGCCACTGGCCGACCACGTGGATGAGGGCCTCCTGGAAGATGATCTTGCTCCGGGAGAGGTAGCCCAGGCGCAGATAGGAGATGGGGTACTTGGCGATCTGCTTCCACAGGCGCGACTGGAACTGGAGGAGGTGGTGGTCGACCCGGGGGCCTACGACAGCAAGCGCATCGTACTGGTCTGCAAGGGCCAGCAGCGACTTGCACTGGACGTAGGCATCTGCAACGTTTATCCCGTCCAAGACGGGAGGGTAGTTGTAGAATATTCGGAAGAGGTTGTCATAGTCGCGCAAGAGGTCCTGGTCGGTCTGGGACAGGGTCGGGGCGAGACTGAGGTTCGCGACTGACCGCGCAAAGGTGACGTGGTTGGATACGGAGGAGGAGTGCGAGTGGCTGCTGCCCTTGGAGCGGGAGGCGGACTTCATCCCGGAGGAGCCCGGGCCGGAGCCAGGGCCGAAGAGTGACGGGAGGGCCGGCTTCGAGTCTCCCCGTCGGGAGTCGTCTTTTTGGACGAGCATAGGAATGTCGCCATCGCCCGCACCCGGATCGAGTTCATACCTCCATATTCTCCTCGGCGTCCTAGCCCCACCGGCGCCTCTATCCGACTCGTCCCAATTCGATGCCGCCGAAGACGCTTCCTCGCCAATGCGCGCCAGCTCGTTCCCGCCCGCGAGAAGCGGTTGCGCCTTGGACCACTCCGACGAGGTGCTGGCCTCGAAGAAGCCGCTGCATCGCGTCAGGGTATGACGGTGCAGCAGGTAGCGGTTGTCGGTGGAGCCAGCGCGGACGAGGATCTCGACGTCGCCGCTGTGCGTGAAGACGGGAAACTCATTCTGCGGCACGTACGAGGCGCCCCCGGTGTGGGAGCGATTGTAGCGCTTGGTGCGCGACAACGATGGGCGCGAGACGACCGAGGAGGCGGAGTAGAGGCCGCGGCGGTGCGGGCTGAGCGCGGAGGAAGAGGAGGGCTCTGGCTGGGAGACCATGGGTGAGGCGGGTCGCGATGTTCACGTCATGGGCGGATCGTACGGTGTTTCGTCAAAGCGTGACACGGCGGCGGCGGCGGCGGCTGCTGGCGAGGACGAGCAGCGACTAATGGCAGAGGTGGTAGTTCCACGAGGAAGAAATACAATAGTAAACAATGAGAATAGCAGAGGACGCGACGGCAGAGGATGGCGAGAGGGGGGGAGAAGAGGAGTTGCCGTACAGTGAAGTTGAGGTGGCGGTTGGACAGCGGACAAGTGGGTGAAGAGCTAGCGCAGGAGCGCAGCTGCAACACCACGCGACAAGGCACCCAAGGCACCGCTGCAGCAGCAGCCAGCGAGGTGGGACGCTGGAAACCAAGGCTGGTGGCAGCCCGACTGGCCTGAGCAGCCACCAGCAAATCACGGCACAGAAACGCCCGCACAGCGAATCAACTACGAGTACGGAGTAGACGGGACGGGATTGTCGAGCCAGAACAAAGTGCCAGTCCGCTGTGTTTGCCGCAAGGGGCTTGCGCCCGGCGAATGATAGGCTGCGGTGCAACGGCCACAGCGGAGGCGCTGCAGGCCTCATGCAGTCGCGGGACTTGCGCTCAACCAGTGGCCAGTGCAGTGAGCTTGGTGGGATGCCTCCGAAGGGAGACTAACAGAAAACTTTGCCTCTGCTGAGCAGTTGATGGTTCTGATGAGGGTTCTCTGGAGCGTACACTGTTATGCATGTCTTTCAATTCACTGTTGTTGAGGGCGCAAGGTTATTTGTGACGACTCGTCATAACTCCCACCTGACCTGTTACAGGGACCAGCGCTGTGTTGATCGGTAAAACAACGGCGACGGACACTGGCAGTTTCAGTGGGGAGCTCCAACACTTCCTGGTCAAAGTTGATCTGCCCCACTAGGTACCTTTTAGAGCTCTACGAGTAAATCTCCAGGTCTCCTCCTCAACACCTCTCGCCGAAGCATCCAGGACCTCGATTCATACATACATGGAACCGGCGGTCGTACTACCTTGGCCGCTGGAAAGGCGTGCGGTGGAATGAGCGCTCCGGCTCGAGTCTTTCACCATGGCCCCAAGCCCATCTCCCTGACCGAGTTCCGGGATGCGGTGGAGGCGGTTTGCCCGCCACGGTTCCCAGCCGTTCGCTATGCGCGGCCACGGCGTGTCGGTAGGTCTTCTGAACTGTGTCCGAGGTTGACCCATCACAGCATTGCTAACTCTTGAGCCAGCTCTGGCCGTCAGCGGGGGGGTCGACTCCATGGCCATGGCCTTCCTCTTCTCCAACCTCGTGAAAACGCACCGCGGCATCAAGATTGGCGACAACCCGGCCGAGAGCGCGCTCGGCATTGTGGTCGACCACCAATTGCGAGAGGGCAGCGGTAGAGAAGCGTCCCTGGTTGCCCTGGAGCTCAAGAGGCTGGGACTCAAGGCTGTTATCAAGCCGCTCAATTGGAAAGATGTCCGGAGAAGGGGCCTGGATCCGGCCCAGCTGCCCAATCTCGAAGGCCTGGCACGCACGATGCGATATCAGACTCTGGGGCTGACCTGCTGCCACTTGCAGGCTAGCAACCTCTTCTTTGCCCATCACCGCGACGACCAGTACGAAACCGTCCTAATGCGCCTGCTCGCAGGCCACGGCTATCGAGGCTTGCAGGGCATCCGCGAAGCCAATGCGATCCCCGAGTGCTATGAACTACACGGCGTCTACAAGAGCGGCCTGTTGGATGATCAGCTGCAACGGCATCCCTACCTGAGCTTCAAGCCTCCAAACAAGGAAATGAGGCGTCTGCGGTTGATCCTGAAGCACGACTCCAACGAAGAGCCCTGGGACCACATCAAGTCATATCTGGGGGTCAACGACATGTCAGCTCAGTTCCCTGGGCACATCAACCGTGACGTCCATCCGCGGGTGCCCTACCTGACACCGCTGAATTGCGAAGATGGCGGTATCATGATTCATCGCCCGCTGCTGGAGTTTGACAAGGACAGGCTCATCGCCACCTGCGAAGCCAACAAGGTCCAGTGGTTCGAGGACCATACCAACGTGGATCCAACCTTGACCACGCGGAATGCTATTAGGTACATTACCAGATCCCACGAGCTGCCGGCGGCCCTGCAGAAACCCGCGATTCTGGCGTTGTCCCAGAGAGCCAAACGCAGAACGAACAGCGAGGAAGCGGCGGCCCACCGACTGCTCGTGCGCGAAGCCGTCATTCAGGAATTCGACCCCAACGCTGGTACTCTTCTTGTGGAGCTTCCGTCTTTCCGCACGGCTCAGTCCCAATCAAGACGCCTATTCGCCGCAGCGAGAGACCGAGCCCGCAAACCGCAGCGGAGGGTGGTTGCCGCCATAGCGATTCGCAAACTTGTCGAGTTTGTCACACCGGAGCTCCATGCACCGCCACTGTCAAATCTCGAAAACGTCGTAGACAGGCTGTTCCCCGAGCTGAGTTCAGGCCCCGGTGGTCAGCCACCAAAGGCCTTTTCGATAGCCGGGGTCGTCTTTGACCCGGTGGTTAGCCCAGCATCGACCAAGTGGTTCATCTCGCGTGCTCCTTACTCATCGTCCCAACCGCTGCCAGAGCGAAAGCTCCCTGGCTACCTCAACTACAACCCCGTGTATTGGGGCCATGGGACTGAGGAGCCCCCCAGCCGACATGCCCACTGGCGGAGCTGGAAGACGGCCAAGATATGGGATGGGCGTTTCTGGATACGGGTCAGCGCGTGCGTGCCGGCGAGGTTTCACATTCTGCCTTTGCTCACGCAGTACGCCAAGCCGTTTCGGCTGGCTTTGCCTCCGAAGCAGCGAGCCAGGCTGGAACGAGTCCTCAAATACTACGCCCCGGGAAAGGTGCGATACTCGTTGCCGGCACTCTACAGCGTTGAAGCCCCCAGGGGTGCAGACCCGACCCGGACGACGTTGACGTTGCTCGCCCTGCCAAGTTTGGGGATCCATGTCCCAGGGCTGGAGAGGTGGGTCAAGTATGAGGCGCGGTATAAGAAGATCGATGTCACGCTGCTGGGGCGCAAGAGGAGAGGCAGCGAGACGCCGGTTCTCGGCCACCACCGCTCTTGCAGCGTATCCAGACGGAAGCGAACAAGACGGTCCGCGGACTACAGGGCCACGGGACGCCATGTAAAACACGTGTAACGCGACAACTTATAGACAATGGAGATACCCTGCTTATATACTTCGTAGCAACTACCGAATTCGGAGAGACATGCATACTCTGTCCTTGGATATATGTCTCAACGGCAATAGCTCTTGCCGTTTCTCGCCCAAGTTTTAGGCGTGTGGCATCAATAAACGGGGCGGGCGGGCACGGCTCTCACCAAGGCTGGATATTGAATCCGCCTGGCAGCACGATAGGCGAGCCGTGAAACACATGCCTTCTAAACAAGCAGTCAGGTGAGCAGGAGATGGTAGCAACATGGTATGCACTCTCACGCCATGGCCCTGTATGCCATTCGTCGGGCATCACCTGCTGCCCTGCCAAGGTTGCAACTGTGTAAATGCCACGGAGTCTGGTGCGCCGATTGGAAGCTGCCCACGACCGAGATGATGGCGTCTTAGTGAGCGCTGAACAGCCCCCTTTTCCGGCTCTCTGCGCCGTGGTGGCATACGTAGTCCGTACTATAATTTCTCGCCACCAGCTTCCCAGGCCAACCAAGAGCACAGCCACCGTGTGCGCCTGTCGGCTCGGTCGCGCCGGAGGCTGTCAAGGCGACAAAAAATGGATGCCTGTCCCCGGTGAACGCTTCATTGGCGGGTAGGGCTCGAACTGCAACGAGTCGGCGAATAGAGCACATGCGCTTGGGGGGTGAGGCGAGCATTGGTGGTGGCGAGGCGACCAGTCGACCACGGCCTAGGACCCTGGTACGAATACCAGGTTATAGATGGAATCACAGCACGACCCCTGGCAGGCCCTCGAAGTAGCAGAGAGGCATTGATATTTAAAGCCACGAAACCCTTATGAAAAATCAAGTCATACTGAAGTGGAAAAGTTCATAATCGTCATGAGGGGGGAAGCGCAATGAAAAAAACCGGGCCAGCCCTGGCATCTCTCCATGTTTCCTCGTGCACAGTCTTTCTGCTTGACCGCCTCTGTCCCTCCCCAGCCTCGGGGTTCTCACGGCCACCTGCGAGTCATGTACGCCCTGGAAACTTGAAACGGGTAACAAAAGGAACCCAGCGTCTGGTGAGAGCTGAAAAGGCTCTCGAAACATATAAGCAAACCGCAGTCCCGCCGGGGACGTGGATGATGCGGCAGGAGCAACCCGGAAGTCACCTGATGACCCTGGTTGTCCTGCGCAAACCACTCTTGCCATCCACCTCGTTGAAGAATCTTCCCTCATCCTCTTCCTTCGTACGCTGAGAAAATAACGACTGACGCAAGATGTTGCCTTTTCCCCTCCAGCCCCAGCCCCGGCCGATGTTCCAGAGAGTCAGCTCGACCCGTCGCCTCGCCTCGCCTCGCCTCGGTATTCTTCTTTCGACCAAGCGCGAAGGCGCACAATGTGTGCCCAGCCCTGTGGCGCGCCCCGAGGCCACATGGCTTTCCTCCACACCCTAAAACAGGCATTCTGGCTAGCCGGAAAATAAGGCCGGAAACGTGATGGAACGGGGATCGAGTGGGCCAGATGGCCCCGTGCCGGTGGTGGATATCGGCGCCAGGTCCGAGATTTGATGGACCCCAGTCCCGATCCCGAGTCCCACCGTCGCCGCCGACGATGAATGCTGACGAGTGCTAGTGCCCGCTGTGCTGGGCTATGCCACAACCGAAGATGTTTCCAAACAGCAAAACATGGATCCTTCAACAGAAACCATGGATGGAATCTTCAGGACCTCATTCCGCAGCACGGCGCATGCGGATCGGACGTGACCCATCTCGCCGGCGATCATGACCCCGACGCCTCTCGCCACGTTCCTCGCCTCGCGGTTCACCAGCCCGTGGGTGGGGTGAAAATGTCATTCCACGGGGTGGTTGCAGCTCGCTCTTCCGTTTGGCCCTCTGAAAGACGTGTTCTTCAATCAGATATTGGTTGTGAACATGGTCGAGGAAGTGGAAATCCGGACGGATATCCAGGGCCGTTTTGCCGCTTCGGAAATGCTCCGCGTTATGATGCATTCGTCTCCGGTACGCCTTCTCTTTATCTTCCTGGAGGTCCGACGCTGCCAGAAACTCTGCATGGTCACAAAACCAGCATATGCAGTACTCCGGACAATTCCCTTCCAAATGTTCGGCTATGATGTGTTCGATCCAGCGCTCCATGTCGTCGAGGGCAAAGTTCGCACCGCAGCCAGACAACTTGCCAAATTCGCAGGGGAGCCACGACACGGGAGTATCGGGGACGGGGGGTCTCTGCCGGTGCGGCGGCTCGTGGCCACGGCGAGGAGGGGCAGTCGATGTCGAATACGCTGAATAGCTGTCGAAGCCATCAAACATGGCACTGCGGGGTGTTGCGCTGCTTGCCAAGGACATGATGTCCTCCTCGGTACGGGGCAGCGACGGAACCCGCGGCTCTGACATCAGTATCTCGGAAGCATAATACGGGCCAGGCGCTGCGGCGGACGGCCCGTCGCCCCCAATCCACGGATAAAAATCGCCAGACCTCCGTCTCTCAAGTTGCTCCACGAAAGAATTCAGTTCGGATGCGTCAAAGTCTGCCGACGCCATCGTGGGCGCCATGGGACACAGACCGCTGTGGTGGGAGGCAACGTCCTTCGAGAACCAAGACAAGCAGAGGAGGTCTCGACAACCTTGCTTGAGTTGGAAAGCGATCAAAGAGGCCCTGCCAAATATCGATCTAACCCTGTCGCAAAGACAAAGGTTGAATCCCAGCCAGCGGGCAGTCGCGTCGGCCACGACAGGCGTCGGGCTGCGGTGCGTTGAACGGTGTGGGTTTGGGAGCCCGAACGAGTCGACTAGAGCCTCCGTGTTGCCGCTGGAGTTTGGGTCGACAGCAGCGACAACAGCTTACAACGAGGGGCCCCAGGCGATGAGCCGTCGAAAAACGAGCTTGAGGGTCAGGACAGCAAAAAGGACCTGTGGGAATGGTCTGCGCCTCAGGTCAGGAGAGAAAAGGGGTGCGTTGTGCTGGCGACCGACGACGGGAATGGAGTTGGAGGACGCAAGAACGGCGGACATCTCCACAGTTTTCTGCACAAGTCATCAAGATGGATGCCCCCTGGATGTCACTTTCTCGAACGCGCGGCGGGACTACGATACATCAATGGTTGACACCACAACTCACGGAATAAGACGACCAAACGCCTGGTGTCGGGTCGATGCCGTTGTCGACATGTTATTCGGGCCGGTTTTCGACATATCGTCTTCCGCGGCATTGGCACAAGCATATATGATGCAGCCGGGCATCACTGGGCAAGCTCGACAAGACTCCATGGACTGTGCAGTCATGGGAGCCCGTACGTAGCGAAATGACTGGCTGCCTCGACCGGAAGATGCAAACAGGCAAGGACACGGTGATGCCGAGAGCACACCAGCAAGACGGGACCAGCGCGCTGTTACGCAAAGCCTGTGCCACCGGCCAATACCTGATGGCGGCGTATAGTACTGACGCCAGGCGACGAATAAAGAGGGCATACCTTCACCGGTTTTGGTCCGGGTCGGTCGCACCGTCTCTGGCATGCTATGAACGCATGACTGCGTCAATTGCTCATTCGCTGGTCACGTATCTAGCGCCGGGCATGATGCTGAACTTGATGCCTGGAAGTCGGGATACGATGCCGCGATTCGTCCCCTCGAGATCTGGCAGGCGGTGAAAAGCACCCTGGAGGACCATGCATACGACGTACGAAGTACACGCGAGCAGAGCGGCGGTCCTCGACATTTCCAGGTCCGATTCCAAGTACATCTCCAACGCACGCTAACTTGGCGACGACTGCATGAGGCTAGAACGAGACGCGGTGGGTGTTGGGCGGGCTGCCCAGCATGCAATCGTTCCCCAAGCAAAGATCTGCATGCACAGTTCGGGGTTTCAAGCGGGGGAGCGTCGCATACCTGGAAAGCTGAGGCTCAACCGCCGGACCCCGGTTGCCCATCAATTCATTGGAACGTGATGGCACCGCGGTGCTGCCGTAGGTCGCTTTAGCGCGGGCGTTGCGAGAGCTTCCTCGTCTCACGTTCCGAGGCCTGCCACGGATCATACTACACGCAAGGCCGGGGCCCAAAAGAGTGAGGACAAACAAGCTCGTGGCAGCAAACCGTGCCAAAAGCTGCCCCCACGAATTTGGGGTTGATCAAGCCAAGAATCAGCGCTGGCTTTCCTTGATGGTAAATAGAGCTGCAAGGTTTGTGGTGGGGCCTGAGATCCCCACGATCTCCGAGATAATGGGGCCTGCCAAGCTAAGGAAACGCCGCCTGGGTTCTTGATCTGATAAAGAAGAGAGCTAAAACGTTGATATAACAAAATCCAGCACACAGAGCACTGTGAGGTCCGGCTTGGTATTTCCCGGCTTCGGAAAGGTTGAAATATTAAAATGAAGGTAATTGCCGAGCGTTCTCCAGAATTGCTTGAATCTTCTTTTCCAACGACATTCGGTGGCAGCAGCAGCGCGCGTAGCGCGTAGCGCATTGGGAGACGGTGTTGGGATGTTGTCCGAGGCGATGCTAATGCCATACGACCCGGGTGTGGTGGCTGTCGTTTCGTTCCGTTCAGACGCTCACAGCTTCTCATCCATCCCCTATGCCGTCCCTATGCCGTCCCAGCTTGACTCTTCCACTGCTGTCGAAGCTCTTCCTGCAACTTCGTCTGCCTCTTTCTCCTCTCCTCCCTCTCCGCATACTGCCTCCTTCGCCGCTCCGACCACACCCATGCCGCCTTGCCCTCTGGGTCTTCCCAGTCAAACGGTACGCTCAGTATGTCCATGGAAAGGTCGAAATACATGGGCTTGAAGGCGGGGTTCCCGTCCAAATCCTCCATCGTGATGTTTCTCCCGGTGCAGAATAGCGAGTCGTATGCTGCTTTGGCGCTGCCTTCGTCGGGAAGGATGGGTGCGAAGCCCATGGGACGGGGCGGGTGGCGCTTAAAGTACGACACGGCGTAGGCGCGCTCAGAGATGTATTCTTGGAAGTTGGCCTCTGCGTCCTGGAACTGCTCCGGGGTCTTGTACTCGAATGCCGGACCGCCGGACGGAGGCACTGAGGTTGCAGCAAGTATTGCCGGCACGAGGGTGGTGCTGAACTCGGCCTCCCAGCGCTCTGGCGTGTCGGCCTTCATAAGCAACGCCATCCAGTGCTTGCTCAGCGCCGCCGCCCTTGACGTGATATCAAACGGTTCATCGGGGATTGGCATTTGGTGCTTGCGCCCTCGGTGGGCGACGCTGGAGACTGTGTTTCGGATGTTCGTCTCCTGGATGACGAGCAACGTCAGATCCTCGCGCGTCTCGAGGCTGCGCAGCATGGACGAGTACATGGCGTAGTCGTCCTCGTCGGGGAGGGACGTGGGCACGAGGCCGGCGAGGAGGGTGTCGCTGATGTAGAGAACATCGCGGAGCACGTCGAAGAGGGCCGGGTCCTCTGGCAGGTCCCGATAGGGGTTCGTGGACTGGAAGGGTTGCTGCGTCACGGCCATTGCGAGCTTGGGCGTGGTTGAGGCCAGGGCCGTGATGTACATGAGGAAGACGAGCCGCATATTTGTAAGTGTGAGATGTTGATATTCACCACGGACAGCCTCGGGTATTTGTACGATGTGAGTTGAAATGAGCAACTCCACTTCGCCAGGCAGCATACAGCTTTCAAGATTAGGATACAGCTTTCAAGATTGGCATCACAGCCAACAAGGCCCTGGATCCGGCATTCACGATTCACTGGTAGAAAAGCTTCCGGTCTCTACGACATGGTCACCGTGCCGTGAATGAGGCGCCCAGGCAGCAGTGTGACTCACTAGTGAATTCTTCCTTCCCGTTGAATTATCCTTAAGTACCACAGACGAGGGGCTTCACATTGTATTCATTGGCATACTGAGTGAGCAGGCCAAGGCCGGAACAAATAGACACAGACGCGAACGAACTCGTCGCAGCAGGACAGTTTAATCTATCCAGCTGGTCTTGCCAAAAAGAACGATGCCATCGAGGCTTATTTACAAGCCCATACGCCGTCCGAAAGCACAAACTGGCAAGACCCTAGGCAGACGCCCTGCACAAACAAGACGGAGTCAAAGCTTCCCAGCGGTGCCCGATCTGGCTTCCTGGTGCACAAGATCCCTTCGGAGCCCCTAAGGCTTGTGGGGCCAAGATACGGACAGCTGTGGGGCGGATCGGGACCCACAAGCCTTAGGGGCTCCGAAGGATACGGCGGCGAAGCTGGCAAGGCTGGCAATGATTAAGCAAAGCTGCTTAATGGCGTTGCGAGTACACGGCAGTGTTAAGGGGCGCCCCCCCCCCCTCCCCCCCCCCCGGAGGTGGAAA
>JALHBX010000741.1:0-17000 GCA_024340025.1 Tolypocladium tundrense | reverse complement strand
TTTTTTTTTGAGATTGGTTTTTCGTTTGTGTGCTTTGTTTCTGCGAGGCGTTGGATAACGTCGAGGGGTGCGACGGCGTTGGGGGACACGAGAGAGAGACACGAGCCGCGGGCATGGAGGCAAGGTGGCTGCGCAAGTGCCTGTTTCTTTTCCTTGAGTGAGGTTGGCTTGATACCTGAGCGTTGAGTACTTTGGTACGCAGCAGCAGCTCGGCGTTGGCCAGGATACCCAGTGTGAGACGAGATCATGAGGCGACGAGGCACGGTAGTGTTTGCGGCATAGCATTTGAGTCGATTGACTAGCATGGCATTCTTGCCCATGAACAGACAGTGTGGCATAAGCAATTTCTACCAAACTCCGTAACTCCGATTTGATGCAGTGCATGTTGTGGTCGTGACATGACCGACGGTTGTTGTTCACCCATCCTTCCTGGTATCGTGATGAAAGCAGACTCTCACTTCTTGCCCACAAAGGCAGGGTTCTGCTCCATCGTGGAAGAAATGTACCCCCGCAGCGCCGCCCATCTGTTGGCCGTCGCCGCCGGTTGCTGAGGCGCCGCCGGTTGTTGCGCCGGAGCTGGCCGTGCTGACCGCTCGCCCATCTCGTCATCGTCATCGTCATCGTCATCCTCCTCCTCCTCCTCCTCCTCCTTCGCCGTCTGCCGCGCCACCGGCGTCTGCCCCGGCGTGCCCGCCAGCCTCGCCATACTAACCCCGAACCGCTCCATCTCGCCCCGGACAACCCTCTCCTTGCGCTTCAGCGCGCCCTTCTTGCTCTTCAGGCTCTTGTGGCGCACGCGGCCCGCGAGCGCGGCCTCGCCGCCCTCGCCGGCGCGCAGCTCGGGCAGCGCGTCGGCGAGCCCCTCGAGCGACGTCTTGAGCTTGTTGCCGGCGCGCCGCTGGCGCCGCGGCTTGGTGACGCGCGACGACGACGAGGCGATGCGGGAGACGAAGGACGAGTGCTTGATGAGGCGCTTGTCGCGCTTGCTGGACAGGAAGGCGTCCGTCACGGCGGCGTCCGCGCGGAAGATCTTGGCGGGCAGCAGTGGGTGGATGGCGCCGGTGACGCGGGCGTGGCGGAGCTCCCGCGCGGAGGGGGGCTTGGGCGCGACGGGGGCCTGGGGTTTGGCCTGTTAGGTTGGGCGCCGATGGCCGTCGGGGAGTTTGGAGGGCTTACCATGGTGTCTGCGTCCGTGTGGTTGAAGTGAAGGTGATGTTGAGGGTGGATGGTTGCTGGCGGCGGTGATATCGGGAAAGTTTTCGGTGACGATCGTTCACCGAGGTGGCGTGGTGGGGCGCCTGGAGGGGCATTTTCAGTGGGCGAAGCTACCCTGTACTTTACGAGGACTCACCTCCGACAAGATGCAAGCTCTGCTTCCGTGTATGTACACCCTGGTGGGTTGGTGTGAAAGATGGACAAGATCGACCATCTCCGCCGGGAGATTGCCAAGCGCGAGTCCGAACTCGCAGACCTGAGGTCGCAGCTCGCCGTCGCGGAATCAGAACACCGAGCGCAAGAGAGCACATCGTGGCCGTGGCCGCTGCAGGATCATGAATACGAGCGCTACGGGCGACAGATGATTGTGCCCGGCTTTGGCCTACAAGGTACTCATCCCCCCTTCTCACACCCACGCCAGGAGAGCAAGGCCTGACACATGCGTAGCACAGCTGCGTCTCAAGAACAGCAGGGTCCTCGTCGTCGGCGCCGGGGGGCTCGGCTGCCCGGCCGCGGCGTACCTCGCGGGCGCGGGCGTCGGCGTGCTGGGCCTCGTTGACGCGGACGAGGTCGAGGTGTCGAATCTGCACCGGCAGGTTGCGCACTCGACGGGCCGCGTGGGGATGAGCAAGGTCCTCAGCGCGATTACATATCTGCGGGAGTGCGTCCCCCTCCGCTCCTCTCAAGGCCACCCTCACTTACATGGCTATCAGACTCAACCCGACCATCACGTACAGGGGCCACCGGGAGCACCTCTCCCCGCGCAACGCCCGGGCCATCGTCTCGCAGTACGACCTCGTGCTCGACTGCACCGACCACCCGGCGTCGCGGTACCTCGTGTCCGACGCGTGCGTCCTGCTGCGGCGGCCGCTCGTCTCGGCGTCGGCCTTCCAGACCAGCGGGCAGCTCATCGTGCTCAACAGCCCGCCGGGCGCCGGGCCCTGCTACCGTTGCGTGTTCCCGCGGCCGCCGCCGCCGGAGAGCGTCGTCGGGTGCGGCGAGGGCGGCGTGCTGGGCCCCGTCGTGGGCGTCATGGGCGTGCTGCAGGCGCTCGAGGCCATCAGGCTGGTCGCGAGGGGGGGCCTGGAGGCCGCGAGCGGGGAGGAGGCAGGGGAGCAGAGGATGCTGCTGTTCGGCGCCACGGGCGAGGGGCCGTCGTTCCGGTCGGTTCGCATGCGGGGCCGGCGCGAGGGCTGCTTCGCCTGCTCGGCCGAGGGCGGGCTCACGCTCGAGCACCTGGAGACGTCGGCCGACTACGTCCAGTTCTGCGGCGTGGCCGAGCCCGTCGCGCTGTTGCGGCCCGAGGAGCGCGTCACGGCGGCGCAGTACCGCGAGGTGCGCGCCGCCCGCGCGCACACGCTGCTCGACGTCCGCGAGAGGGAGCACTTCAGCCTGGGCAGCATCCCCGGCGCGGTCAACGTGCCCATCAGCCGCTTCAACCGCGGCGACGACATGCCCGAGCTGGCGGCCGCCGCGGCGGGGGACGGCCCGATATACGTCGTGTGCCGCGTGGGCAACGACTCGCAGGTGGCGGCGCGGAAGCTCAAGGACCTGGGGTTCGACAACGGGGGCGCGCGGTTCGTTGGCGATATCACCGGGGGGATACGGGCGTGGAGGGAGGCTGTGGATCCCACGCTGCCGTTCCTATGACGTTGATGGAGAGGCGAATAAGGCTTCAAGAGAATGAGTCGTTTTGACAAGAGGAGTTGGCTGTTGTACAACACCCTCGCGATTGTTATATTGCTACAATGAGAGTATGGGCATACCCGCGCCCAGTAGGTGACTGTCCTCCGTCCGTTTCCACCACTGCCAGCCGGACTACACAAAGTTGGCCGTCTTCTTCTTGTTAAATGCCCGCTGGTCCTTGAGCCACTGCCTGTAGCCCGAGACGCTCTGGATCTTTTCGCCGTAAAAGTCGGGGACTGCACCGCGTGAGTAATTTTCCACGCAAAAGGAAAGAGAGGCGCCTACCTGGGTTCCCGGCGCTCGAGTTGGAGGGGTCGACGCGGTTCTTCTTGACGCGGGCGAAGAACGTCTTCTCCTTCTCGATCATCTGCGCCTTGAGGCGGTGGTTGAGCAGGTAGAAGACCTGGTTGCCGATGCTGGGCCCCACCAGCCAGCCCATGCCGGCGCAGGCCAGCGTCATGAGCCCGAGGGTGACGAAGGGGTCGAGCGGGATCTGCATGACGAGCGGCTCGGCGAGCCCCGTCGAGAGCAGGATGGCGCCGCCCGCGCCGCCGAGCACGCCCGACGCGACGGAGAAGACGAGCTGCACGCGGCGGCGGCGCAGGCGCAGCTTGAAGAAGGTGTTCCAGTCGAGCGCGGGCTTGGCGGCCGGCGAGGCGGACGGCGAGGCGGCGGCGGCGGCGGAGAAGGGTCGGGCTGCGGAGGCGATGGTCACCGTCGTCGTCGTCGTCGTCGGTCGGGTCCTGGTGCTGAGGCAGCTCGCGCTCGCGAGGCCGCGGAACGACTGCCGCGACAGGGGCGCGCGCGCGAGGCACACGGGGCGCGCCGTCGAGAGCGAGGCATGGGGGCAGCACCGCGCGAGGCTCTGGGCCCGGCTGGTGGCCGGGCCGGGCCAGCGCGCGGCCAGCGTCTTCAGCGGCGTGGACATGGTCGAGGGAGCTCAGCCGTGGGGGGATGGATCAAGCGGCCTGGGGAGGTGGGCGGGCGTCGTGGTGGTTGTCGATGGGCGGTTTGGGGGTGAGCGTGAGGTATAGAGCTTGCTCTCGAGATCTTTTGGAGGAAAGGCGGGCGCTAGTGCAGGCGCGCGGGTGCACGGCTGGCGCGCCGGGGGCCAATGAGCGGCGGGGATTGGAAAGGTCCAACTGCAGGCTTTGACTCGGGAGGTGCTTGAACAGGATCTCCTATAAATGCAAGTACGAAGATTTCTTGTTAAATAAGTAAATGTACAAATGTCAGGAACAGACGACGAGGCCTCCGCGCGGCAATGAAGCAGTGGCTTGATTGTTTCGAGGTGTGGACGTTGCGGGAAAGGTCCCACTCTAGCCCGTACGTCTGCTTCTTGGCTATGTCTTTTATACCCAGAATGGCATCTCTGTACGTCTTCTCGACCGCATAAACAGCCAGTCCTCTAACACCGTTACCAAAGTAGCCCTTATATACTTCCACGTAGTCCCAGAGGTTCCAAATACGGGATACTATAACTTCTAACCGCCGCTTCGTAATACCGCTCGAGTCTGTCCGAGACGGAATATGGTACATCCTGCGTCAACGATTGGTTCCGCCACCGAGTTGAGCAAACGTAATGCGATATTTGTTGATACAGTGACACAGTTATCAAAAGTGCTCATCTGATAGACTTCGCACGATGGGGGACACATTGCTCTCAACTGCTGATTTCTCGGCACTGCTGATCCAAAGAGTTGGGAGTAATGAAGCCATCACTGGAAACCTTAGTTTTCATATGGAGCTACAGAATCATTGGCTGCAACTGCGTAGGGCCTCTCACATGCGTGACTAGGTGCTGAGGTGAAGGGTTCAGAGCGTATGCTGTGGGGGTCTTGTAGTGTTCGTACCGACTTGTCGATAGTGCCCATCTTGCGGCATCTGGCTGGACGTCCAACAACGCGCCGTGATGGCATGGAGAAACAGGTCGTAGCAGGCTTACTAAAGCCACATATTCTCTTGTATTCTTTTTGTATTCTTTTTGTATTCTTTTTGTATTCTTTTTACTGCATTACTATTGTTCATGTTCGTGAGAGCATCGGACTGGTATATGTCTATTGTAAAGCCGAATAGCTTAGTCAGCTGCTTTCCCTGACGATTATCCGTGAAGCTCCCAAACCAACCACGACACTCTGCTCGTTGCTTCCGCGTAAATTAAGCAGGCGGCATTTACTGGAACACACAGATCGCTGCGTCGTCCCTGAATCCCTGCTCTCCATGCCATGAACTCATAGCCTCGACGCGCGGTGCTGGCCCTCCAACGTCGCGACGTCACGGTTGGTCGCGTCCTCACCTCGCGCCTCGACGGCCCATAATGTAACCATGGAACGACCGCCTTTGTCGACACGCCCAGCCCCCCAGCTGCGAGCCCGCAACGACAAGAAACGAAGCCGAATCGTCATACCGCTCTCCTCGAAGCCGCGCGACTATGTCCCAGGCAGTGGCCCTCCACTCCAGCGGCTCTGCCTCCTGCCGCCCAACGACTCGACAGCGTACATCGTCGAGCGCATTCTGCTACCCTCCCCCGGGCTCGCTGCCGATCGCCGACCGCTGCCGAAGCGCATGACGTACGTCGTCGGATGGCGAGATCTCCCCGCGGCGAGGCTGCTGGTCCCGGCCATGCAGGTCCTCGACTACGTCTCGCCCAAGGCCCTCGAGGAGTGGGAGTGGAACATGGAGACGGAGCTGGACGACGAGCGCAGGAAGCTGGCCGAGGACAGGAAGAAAGTAGAGCCGGTAAAGGCAGGCAAGAAGAAGGCACGGCCGCCGGCGCATACGGCCATCGAGTCCGCCATCGTTGCGGACCCGGAGACGGAGGCCCAGACGCACCCTAAGATGGGTGCCATGAGCTTGTCCACGCCGCAGAAGTCGAGGCTGGAGGACTTTGACGAGGGGCTTTCGGACGAGGAGGACGAGGACGCGAGCCCGTCGAGACAGCTCGCGCGCGAGACGGAGGGGACTGCAATACAACCCTTTTCGGACAAAATGAAGGTCGGGGCCGGAGAGGACGGCATCGAACGGAATTTTACGGATGCACAGGGAGTCGGTTCGGCGTCTTCAGAGCAGCTTCGGACTGGCTGGGGATCAGACGTGGGCAGATCTGACGCCGTCGGATTGAATCGGGGAGCGCCTTCACACATGTCGACGCCTGGCCCGTCTGCTCTGCCGTTCAGCGCCGACTCTGCAACACAAACGCCATATGCGAGTTTAATTCGGTTCTCGGGCGTTCCCTATATGTACCCAAACAGAAAGCCGCAGCTGCTCAGCGACGGCAACGGGGGCTTCATCTCCTTGAAAGCAAATGGCGCAAGCCATGCAACCCCAAAGACCACAGTTCGGCCGCCAACGTCTGAGCGTCAATTGAGCAGCAAGAAGGCTCCATCGACGGTCAAGCAAATAAAGCAGCCAACGGCGTCCCGAAAACAGCCCGCAAAGAGGACAAAGGCAAAGACGAAACCCATCGTCTTCGATAATAACGGGGAACCGATATGGGAGGTTAAACGAATCGAGGACATGGAGATGTACGAGGTCGAGGGCCGGGGCTTGGTGCGGTACTTTAGGGTACGGTGGGAGGGAGACTGGCCGCCTGACCAGAACCCGACATGGGAGCCCGAGGACAACATCCCGGCAAACATGGTGCGGAACTACTTTAAGCGAGGCAATGAAAGGAAGAGGAAGCGAGCATCCCGGGCATCAGCATCGGCATCGGCACACAAGGCGCCAAAGCTGAAGCAGCCGCCACCGGAGAAGCCGGCGCCGAGCGCGGGGAAGCAGTACCATTCGGTCAGCGAGGCGTTTGCCGGCGACGAAGTGTATGACGATGCCCCGGAGATGGGGGACGACGACGACGACATCCACGAGGAATATGCCGAGGGGTACGAGGACGAGGGCAAGGGTTATGAGGAGGAGGGCGAGCTGCTCGTCGTTGATGAAGGGCAGACTTACCCTGTCAAGTCGGCGTGGACGTGTGCGAATGGGCACACAGGTCAGGCTTGAACTTCTGGGCGCATCACGGCATCGGGCGACTTACAATGCTTAAGGAGCAGCATTGGCTATTGGAGACGGGGTTCTATGCCATGGCGGACGGCATATGCATTCTTGACTGGAGAGAGGAGTGGGACAAACGAGGGATTCCACCTTAGTACGGAGTAGTCACAGGCACAAATACCCAGTCTCAAAGACTCAGACTTGACATATTTCACTTTTTTTCATCCATTGATCCACCGTTCTATATCATTCACCGTTTTGGGTTTCACCATTTGTGAGCACCGCGTTTGTCTATCCTTCCCGACAAGCAGAGTCCATCTACCACCCCCCCTATCCTGCCGGCCACAAACGCCACACCACGGCGCAATGCTTTGCAGCAGCGTCGATGTCGCAACAACAGCCGCCACGGCTATTAGTACTCCTGCTCATCATCCGACGGTAGCATGCCCCGTGGGATCGCATCGAGGTACTCCCTAATAACGCGAGGCAGCGGCGAGGCCTTTATATCTACACAGCCCCAGGGGCAGCGGGCCTCGCACCGCGGCACGCGCCACTCCTCGACGCCCAGTTCGTTTGCTTTCTCGCGGCGGTGCCTCGCCAGCCGGCCGTAGCGCTCCCAGGTGCGCAGGTTGATGGCGCCGTGGGCGTCGAAGTGCCGGTCCCACTCGTCCTCCCAGCCTGGTTCATGGAGGGTGTTGGCCATGAGAAGCTTCGTGTCGTCCTCGGTGGAGATGCCCCAGCTCCACGCGCGGCGGACGAGCTTGATGGCGCTGCCCACGATGCGGTATTCAGTGTCGCGGTAGTCGGCGCGGTCGGCGAGATAGGATGATACATCGGATGGCGAGATGCAGAGGGCGTCGGCGAGGGCCTCTGTTGCAGACGGACTGGCGGCGCATGGCGGCGGCGCTGAGACGTCCTGGGGTTCCTGGCCGCGCAGTAGGCTGGCCGGCTGGTTCTGTCCCGAGCCGTAGCGGTTGTATGGGGGACAGTTCCAAGCCCGGTGGAGATGGTCCCCGGGGATGTGGCCGACGATGTTTGTAGAGCCTGCGCTGTGCAGCACGCCGTCTTGCGTCCCCTGAGTCGAGTCGGACACGTACCGTGCACGCAGACCGCCAGCCAGGCGGTAGAAGTCAAATCCGAATCGCTCAATGTTCCTCTGGACCCGGCCCGCCTGGAAGAGAGAGGTGAATTCGACGACCAGGTCGCCCTGCTCCTCGTTGTACCAGACGTCCGTAATGTGACGGATACCGATGGCGCTTAGGAGGTGCCACACAGAGCCAATGGGAAAGGACTGCAGGCCGAGTGCGCGCGTGGCGCCGCTCTCCAGTAGGTTGTGGTCCAGCGTCGTGTAGGAGAACGAGTTCGTGGGGACCAGCGACACCCGGGCCTCGTGGGCGGTGCCGTCCTCGGCAGCATAGCTGAGGATGATCTCCTTGGCGTCGACGGCGCGAACAAACTCTGCGGCCGAGTTGGGATAGACGAACTCGACGATGGCAGCGCGCGACCCGGTGTTGTCGAAGCTGCCCAGGTCAGGCACGATGCTGGCGGTAATGATACCTCCGTAACAGCATATGCCGCGGAGAAGCTGCGTGAGGACCGTAGAGGAAGGGAGATTTCCAAAGAGCACCCGCCGGCTGTGAAGGGGGGCGCTCGTGGCGTCTGGCGGCGAGGGCATGTATATCCTCGGCCAGGCCAGCGACGCAATCTCCGGGTGATAGGACAGGCGACGGGGCAGGGTCAGCGCCCAGGGAGGGCCGCTGCGAGTGCTTTCTGTAGGCGAGTCAACAAAGGGGTCGCCGTCCTCAGTCTGGGCGATGTCCCAGGCACCGCATGGCCGCCAGCGAGCGTCGGGAGACGTGTTGGGAGCAATAGCGGTGGCAGTAGTGTCTGCCATGGCGGGAGGCTCCCCGGCCTCGTTGCCGACGAGGTTGATGGTGGCTTCAACCAAACACACCCAGGCCGGAATCACCTCTGTGAGAACGGTTACGGCCCGGCCGCCGGGCAGATGCGGGCTCTCCCCCACCAGAGCCGCGGCATTGGACTGTAGGAACGCGGTCAGAGATGCCGTCGTCTGTATGGGCAGACATGGGGCTTGGGGATGGGGCTTGGCCTACTGTGGCTGCCTTGAGGTGAAGCAGATCTCTCTTCTGGCGGGCGAGCAGCTTCCTTATGTAGTTGGCGTGGAAGAGGAGTTTCAGCTTCGGCGAGAGCGGCTGGATGGGCTCAGGGGACGGCCAAGTGGCGTTCTCGACGTGAGCAGTGGTCGATGCGGGAACAGGGCGGACGACGTCAATGGACTCTGGGGAGGGCGGCGGTTCATTGGCTGAGATTCCGTGGTTCAGGCAACGTTTCGGAGGCGCTATCCCAGAGACGAGGTGAAAGCACGGAGCGCGAGGGTCGAGCGCAGACTCCTTGACGCGTGGCGTCAAAGGGCATTCCATGGTCGCAAGCGTTCACGTTGCATCCGCAAGCCTTCAAAGGACAAGGGTCGAGAGGCGAGCTGTGTGAGAATGGAGATCAACAAAGGCTCTCAAGTAGAGAGGTTGGAGAGGAGCGAGTGCGAAGGCAGAGTCTTGAGAGAAAAGGGAGATGCTCTAGAAGGAAGGAACGATGGGTGCCTATATATAGAAACGCGAGCGTGAACCACAAAGGAAGAGAAGAGGACAGGGGCAAAATCTCTGGAAGCTGGAGATGCGGTGAGCGGGTAGAGTGAACTCGTGTGTAGATACGGAGGCTGTTGAGTGTTTGTACGAACGGAGCGGGAGCAGCGTGGACGCAGGTAGGGCCAAGGGACTTTGGCCCCGGATTGCTGCACTTTGGCTATGGACAGAAGACATGTGAGGAGAAGGACAACTACGATTCATTTAGGATATATTGTTTGGCGCGTATTGATTATTGAGCGGTGATGGTTTGCTGCTGAAGTGTTGTGAACCTGGCGAGGAGATATTGGCAGTTTGGCGACCAGCACTGGGGTCCCAATACCGTAGTACATCGCTCGGCGTGCAATGCACAGCTGGTAGTGTGCTCGTGCACCCACGCGCCATGTGTGTTCCCACGATGCGCTGTTGCAGCGTGCACTCGATTGGGCGTGGGCTTGTGCCGCCACTCTCTGCACGTACGACAGTGCTATGCAGATGAAGAGCGGCTTTTGGGCGGCTCAGGCGATTGGAGTTGACGTGCGATTCGTGCTTGGTACCTGGCACGGACGCGGGAGGACGACGGCCAAGGCAGGTGTGCTGTGGAGGACAGGTGCCAGGTCAGCTGGTCCTGGAGGGCGCAGACAGACAGGTTGTATGACTTGAAATACGGATAAATGGGCCTGGGTAGAGGCAGTGGTCCCCTGTCTCGATGATGGTTGACATGACGGTGTTTGAGTGACAGGTGCTTCATGGGCGTCATGAGCGCCGAGTGCAGGGGATGGATGTGCCCTCGCTCTGCCCATGAAAACACTAGACAGAATCGCAGCAGGCTATACTTGACGAAATATTCAAGGTCTGTTCTACGGCCAAGCAGCGCTTGTTGCAGTGATGAGTGGCCAGAATCACGAGTGGTTGGCCAGATGCTAGACCCGAGAGAACAATTTAGCTTCGAGAGCCGTTGCATTACGGCATGCAACGTTCCCCAGACTGTCAACGGCAGATGCCGATTCCCGAAGCAACGCCGCACCGCGCCCTTCCGGTGGGAGAGACGGCGTCGGACAGCGCTGGACAGCCGTTGGACAACCGTTGGGCAGGCCTCGACTCTGCCCTTTTCCTCTCCACCGTGGAGGCTGGAGCCCACATTTGCCCGGCATTCGAGGCGCCTTCCCGAACGTCTAGTCCTCATTCGTAGTTTCTGTTACTCAATGCCACGGCGGCCAGGCGCAAAGCCCGTCATGAGGCCGCGGGTTTATAACGGGGGTCCTGGTCCTCGGAGATGTCTCTTCCAGTTGCATCTATAAAGCGAGGCTGAATTCTCTTCGCGTCGACGGCAAACAGGGCCAGCGTCTGACCTCGTGTGCCTCGCGAGCCTGTCCAGCGCGTCGCTCGAGCTCCCGCCGCGATGCGGCACCGGACGTGGAACTTCGACGTCGACCGGCTGCTCAACCCGCTCGTCCCGCCGCCGCCATGGCGACACCTGCCGTACCCCGTCGCGCGCTTCTTCGGCTACCGCAAGACGAAGCCGCAGGAGACGGGGAACCTGATGCCCGTGTTCTGGGCGTTCGTCGGCATCTTCTGCGCCATCCTGCTCATCGAGGCCGTGTCCAAGCGGGTGCCGTCGTTTGAGAGCCACGGCGCGCCCATCATCGTCGGCTCCTTTGTACGTGTCCCTGAGTGCCCTCGAAAGGAGGAAGACGGTCGTCGGAGCAAGCGCTCGCGTGATCGTGCGAAGCTGCGGCAGCTAACGCCATGTAACGTCAACAGGGTGCCGCCGCCGTGCTGGAGTTCTACTCCATCGAGGCGCCGCTCGCGCAGCCGCGCAACGCCATTGTCGGCCAGCTCATCGCGGCCGTCGTGGGCGTCGCCATCGCCAAGCTCTTCCAGCTCAGCGACCGCTTCGACGACGTCCAGTGGGTCGGCGGCGCGCTGGCCTGCGCCTCGGCGACGGCGCTCATGGCGCTGACCAAGACGGTGCACCCGCCCGCCGGCGCGACGGCGCTGCTGGCCGTCGTGGACGCGGACCTGGTGCGCATGGGCTGGTTCCTGCTCCCCGTCATGATGCTCGGCTGCGCGCTGATGCTGGCCGTCGCGCTGCTCGTCAACAACATCGAGCGCCGCTTCCCCATGTACTGGTGGACGCCCGAGGACCTGCGGCAGCGCAAGCCCGCGTTCCTGCGGCGCAAGCCGGACGAGGAGATGAACGGCAACGGCGCCGCCGAGGCTCCGGAGAAGGAGGAGGAGGGCAACAAGAGCGACGGCAGCGGGTCGGGACCGCAGGGGGGGGCGGCAGCCAACGGCGTCAAGAGGGTTGCGCGCACGCACAGCCATGCGGGCGAGGTGGTCATCAAGCCGGGGCAGGTCATTGTGCCGGAGCACATGTTTCTCACGCAAGAGGAGCTGCAGCTGCTGGAGACGATGAGCTACAGGTTGTGATGCTGGTGTTGGAGAGTTTATCATCTACCCTAGACAGAGCAGTGCTGGCCAAGGCGCCAGCTGTTAGAGACGTGCATGATATATCTTGGGAATGCAATAATGAGATGAATATCATCATATGAATATCATCATATCTCTGCCGTTCAAGTCTTGAAGCTATGAGATAGAGTTATTGCTTGAGGCTCAGCCAAGGTCTGGAGTTCTGGTTCTGAGTTCTGACCAGATCCAACCACGCGTGGCCGGTGACTCAACGACGCAAGTGCCACCTTGGACCGAGAAGCAGCTAACAAGACAGAGCCTCATCATCTGCCCACTTTCATCTGGCATTGCCTTATGGGTTGACGGCTGCATTTAGATGGCCCAGGATGCACAGGCACAGCAGCCATCTTCTCAGCCCAGGACGCCCCGCATGTCAGGTACCCTGTACTCGCGCGCCCGACTTGGACCCCTGGAAGCGCCCGCAACAGCACGAAAGAGCACTAAAGCGCAGGCGAGGCATGTACTGGGACTTGCTTCCGGCCTGAGTCACTCCGGGAGAGTAGTGCGACCAACACATAATCCTCAGGCAGATATGTTGCATATAAAAGGCTCAGCTTCTTCCCCTTGGCTGGCTTCTTTTAAGCCCATTTATACTTCCTCCAAGCTGGTCGCGCTGTTGACTTCTTGTTTGCTTCGAGTCCGTCGCAGCAATGGCATCAACCGACGATGACCAGCGGGCATGGTTCCTCCGGTCGACATACCCCGTCGACTTCCCTACCCACGAGGCCCTGACCATGTCTCATGCCGAGTTTGACAGCTTCCTGGCTGACGAGCTGAGACGCCGCCACGGCACGGACGCCGACTCTGCTGCGACCCCTGAGCGGGACACCGATGACACATTCACCCTCGTGAGCGAGCCTACGACGGAGGGGATTCGCCAGGACATGGACGCCCTCGATGTCGACGACACGGAAAAAGAGTCTCGGGCTGGTGAAGACCCCAAGCCTGAAGACGTGGAACCGAGCCGCTTCATGGAGGGACTGCTGAGCCACGACCGGCCGCCCAACATGGACAACAAGATGCTGACCGAGAACGCTGATGTTGCGTTCCGATCGACGACGAATCCCCTGGTGGACCTCTTCTCCGAGCTCGAGGAGGTCGTCTCCGGTCCCGTCCTGCGAGATCTCCTGGAATCGGCTTGGAGCGTCGACCCCCTGGCCACTCTCAAGATCATCTTCAACGCCCGCTCCATCCATCTCGGCAAAAGCTCACGCAGGACCTTTTACCGCGCCGCGGGCTGGCTGGCTCAGAACCACCCCATTACCCTGGTGGCGAACCTGGGATGGCTGAGCCGCCCGGTCATCGAGAAGAAGGCCAAGAAGAACGAGGACGGCGAGGACGACGTGGTGCTTGTGGAGCCCGAGAACGTGGATGAGCGGACCAAGTTCGACGTCAAGCACGGAGTGGCCCACGGCTACTGGAAGGACCTGCTCAATATCCTGGCCCTCGCGGTTAACGGCAAGCTCGACGTCCTTGCTGATCCCCGCGATGTGCTGAATGTGGAGGACAAGGCGATCAGTCAGGCAATGAAGTACCGGAGGGCAGCCCGATGTGCGCGTGTTTCAGGGGCGGCTACCACGAGGCGCGCAAGAGGCACCGGCCGCGGTGTTGGCCGCGGCAGAGGCGGACGCGGCGATCGCGGCGGAATCGCAAAGGCTGGCCGGCCTGATGGAGATGCTGCCCCCCGCCCAGCACAGAAGCCTGATGCTGGGGCCAAGCAGGCGAAGAGGGAGACTCGAAAGCGTCGCCACGATTCCGCCGTCAGCGCGTTCAACGACAATCCCGTCTACCGGGCTCTGCACCTAGCTGTTGCTCGTCTCTTCGCCGAACAGCTCGCGGCTGATCTCGCTGCCCTGCGTGGCAAAGACCCCAAGGCCAAGAGGACCATCTCGCTTTGCGGCAAATGGGCGCCGTCGCAGGACCACTTCCACGACAGGCATACCTTCATCATCAGCTCCATCGCCGAAATCATGTACCCGCGCGAGTCGCTGGATGACGTCCTCTCGGCATCAGAAGATCGCGAGACGTATCTGAGGCATGCTAGGGAGTGCTATCGCAAAGACATGTCTGCGCTTCGCGAGCACCTGGAGGTTGTCGAGCGGAACGTCACCGCGGGCACCTTTGACAAGATCAAATACGACCGTGTGCCGTCTCTGGCGATGAGTGCGCACGCTGGCACGTTCATTGCAAAGGATATTGACAACTTTGAGGAGTACATCTCGCGCGTAGCCGAGGGAAAAGCCAGCATCTCTGGAGCCACGCTACTGCCCTCGACTCTCATTCAGAAAGCTGGCGCGTACCCCTATTCCGCCCGGCAAACCACCGCGGAGAAGCAGGCGGCGGGCTCGAAGGCTCTCCTAGAGCACAAGATAAGAGAGCTCGAGGGCAAGGTTGTAGATGGCCAGTGGAAGGCCCTGGTCCAGCGCATCAAGGATTCGGGAACCCTCTCGTCGAGCATCGCCGTCTGCGACGTCTCCGGCAGCATGGGCGGCCCGACCTTCTCGGACGGCACGTGTCCCATGGACTCGGCCATCGGCCTCTCTCTCCTCGTTGCAGAGGTCACGGAGCCGCCCTTTGGAGGCGCCTTCATCACCTTCAGCGCGGATCCACGGGTGGAAAAGGTCGACCTGTCGCGGACGCTGCGCGAGAAGGTCAGCAACATGAAACGGGCGGACTGGGACATGAACACCGACTTTGTCAAGGTTTTTGAACAGCTGATCCTGCCCATGGCCCTGGAGAAGAAGCTGAAGCCCGAGGAGATGGTCAAGCGGGTGTTTGTCTTTAGCGACATGCAGTTCGACAGCGCCGAGCCCGATAGGCGCCTCGCCTCCAGGGGGGCCCGCCGGGGCGAAGAGCCAGAGGGCAGCAGGTGGAGCACCTCGTACGAGCGCATCCAGGGCAAGTTCAAGGACGCGGGCTACGCGATGCCGGAGCTGGTCTTCTGGAACCTCGCCGGCGGACGGGCGGGATACACGGGCCGGGGGGACGCGACGGCGCCGAAGCCCGTGACGGCGACGGAGCAGGGGACGAGCCTCGTGAGCGGGTACTCGCAGGGCATGCTCAAGGTGTTTCTCGACGGCGGGTCGTTTGAAGAGCCGGAGAGCGAGGATGAAGTTGTGGTCACGGTGGACGGGGCGGACGAGGTGACGGCCGAGGCGCCGAAGAAGAGGGCCAAGATGGACCCCCTGACGACGGTCAAGAAGGCGATTGGGCACAAGGCGTATGCGATGCTCACGGTGATGGACTGAGATAGAGGCATTACGATGTATGAAGTTGATTTTCTAAAGCTGCCTTGTTGCTGTAGGTGATGCCATGGACTATTAAGCTGGATTGGGCGTGCAAGTGAAGTTACGCAACTTCGATGTAGTCTGTAGAACCGTGTGTAACTCTTATAGCATCGAATCCGCGTAAACAGAACTTGACACAGAACTTGACACAAGTTAGAACTTGACGATTACTGGAAAACACTCTTCTCCAGACATCACTCTTGCAAGAACATCACCGCTAGATACATCTGCCCAGCAACACCACTCACCGAACCTCCTCAGTTCACAGCCCAAGCTCCTCTAGCAGCTACAAAGCCCTCCGTGACCGTCCCTCGAAAGCAGTCCCCATCACGATGACTGGCACGCAGCCTGTCTCAGCGCAACTTGCCGCAAATGCCGGCCGGATGACGTGCAAAGTGACAGAGCACCCTCTTACACGACCGGCACGCGCGGCAGCCGTCCCCGTGGGGGGCACCGTGAGGCCCCAGGGGTTCGGATTTTACGCACGGAGCGCGGACTTTGCAACTGCTACGACGTCGGATGGCGCGGCGACGGGGAGGTGGATGGCGAGGGTTCGCCGCGGGTGGTGTGGCCGGCCACGGGGCCTGGGGGGGCTCGGGGATGGTGTATTCGACGGGTCCGTGGTGTAAGTGGCGGGGTGAGAATGCGCAAAGGGGAGACGCCTTGGCGATTCGCGTGAGCTGGAAGTCACAGGGCCATCGCCAAGAGCAGGGGAGATTGCGTCGCAGCGATGACAACATCCCGGTGCCTCCTTGCCTCCTTCACGATGTCGACCAGCCTTGCTGCCGCCGTTGCTTGCCGCCGTTGTTCCCGCCGCCGGGTGGCTCTCAGCGTTATGTCATGCGAGACATGACAGCATTCCACGCGCGGGTACGCTAGAGCCTGTCAGGGCGTTTGCCGGTGTCTCGGTGTGGGAGCCTGACTGAGACCTGTGCTAAAGATCCAGTGTCTTAGATCCGGTGTGGTGTGGCTGGGAGCGCCGTCGGCGACGGAGCCAAGTTCGAGGCGGGGGCGGGAAAGGCAAGGCTCGTCGAGCATCTCGGGTGTCTTGTGGCGAGAGGAGTTTCGTCCCGTGACCTCGTAGGATGAGTGGTGAGAGACACGGGGTTCGTCATGGGGCGCGAGGTGAGAGTTGGGACGGGGCGCGGTGAGGGGAGGCTCGGTGTGGACTTACACGGCCTCGGCGACTTTTGCGTCTCAGCCGAGTTCCCCGGCGCTGGCGGCAACGCGCCACAATTGCAAGAAAGTTGATCCGTCACCAGACGCCCGAAGAATCTTTGTTTGTCCCAAAAGTCCCGCCGCAGAGGGGCATCGAGTTGCAACGTCGCTGCATGCAACGCCACCACGCCCCTTTCACGTCGTATCGTCAGAGCACGTTGCCCAGAGCACCCGCTCATGCACCTAATTTTGCTCCCCCCCCTCGTCGACGCCCAAGACAACCTTGTCCACCATGCGCATGAACCGCGCCCTGTACTCGCCCGGCTGGGCGGTGATGCTCATGGGGCCCTTGTCCGCCAGCAGGTTGAACGCGGCGACCAGGCCGCTCATGGCGCGCGCGCGGGCCTTGTGCCTGGCCCAGAAGAAGTCGAGCACCACGGCGCGGTACGTCCACTGCCCGTCGGCCGAGTCGACGCCCGCGCGCCAGGGGCTGGCCTGCGCGCCGCGGGGTGAGACAGCGGCTGCGGCGTCGCGGCTGCTGGCGCGCGGGCCG
>JALHBX010000739.1:0-15633 GCA_024340025.1 Tolypocladium tundrense | reverse complement strand
CCTGTCCGGTCTGTCGGTCTGACGAGAATGGCCGGTCTGTCGGTCTGCGGTCTGTCAGACGGACTCAGTCGGTCTGTCAGACGGTCTGTCTGTTAGCCACACTGTATGTGAAACTCCCGCCTCGTGTACAGATCGAGGCTCGATGACGGTGTCGTGTGGACCGCAGGGCTACGCCTCCAATTCCCGACAATGAGCACGCTCTCCCTCCGCTGGGGAGGTAGTATGTCACAGATAGGATCCTCTTGAACTGAAGTCCGGGCTCCCACGAACACTCCTGTCTCTCGCGGTATCCTCTCGCCTCCAGTGCAAAGCTTGGGCGAGGGCCTGGGCCTTGCCAACTATGAGCCAGCTTGAAGAAGCCGCAACAACCCAGCCGGCGGTTCGCAGATGTTTCAGGCTCGTATCTCAGCAGCAGATTGTACTCCGATGGAGTGGAATACACACAGCGAAAGGACAATGCTTGCCCCTCTCGGCAAGACTACACTCAAAGATCTCGGGTGTCAGCAACCACTCAAAGGGGGGGTTGACCTAAACAGACCGCCTGTTTCTAACGTACAGAAGTCTCTGCAAGCAGTGTGTGTAGACTGAGGGCTAATGAGGGTTGTTCATTTTCTACTCACTTGGCCAAGCAGCCTTCCTCATCTGTGGTCATCTGTTGACTGTTTTGGGAAGAAACTGCCAGCGTAGGCATGTCAATTCTGCAAAGATTGCCTCCTGCAAGGCTTGATGAGAGTCACGTTGCTTATGTAGAGCAGTCTGGTCCTCTTGCACAGCCACTGTCATGGAGTGTCTATCTTCCTCGTCAGAGTACACAAAAGGGCATACCTTCCTCCTCCCCCGGCCAATTCTCGCAAAGGAGGCTGCGTCGTTTTACTCTCCAGTCTACGTCAAAATGAGGAAGGACTGGGTCAACGCCGCGTGGCCAAGGTTTCCATGATCGTACGAGAGCCAAGGCATCTCTGGAATGTGAATGCCAACGTACTCGTATTCCGTCGCCTCGCGATATGCTCTGACGAGGTTTACCCACATGTAAAAATGTCCCCATTGGCTGACATCCCCAGCTAATGATGTTTTAAATGCGTTGTTGACCGCTTCACTCTCCATCCCTCCAGCAGGACCTGGGGCGTGTCGGGAGTTGTGAAATGGAGCGGCATCGATTGCGCGGCTGAGTCATGCGTGCGACCCAGCTGTAATGGATATACTAGTAGAGTAGAACTGGACGGTCTAGATTGATTTCGTCAGGGAACATGCAGGCAACGCCGGCAGTGACGAAGGTGATGTGGATGGCATCACCGCTGTTCACGGTCACCGGGCGGGAGCTATTTCTCACGTCTGTATTCTCTGTAGCCACCATGCGGATGCATCCGTAGTCTTCTGTGGCAATAGGGAACTTGCTTTCGGTATGAGACCTTTGGAAGTTGGACATATGCCCTTCTAGGGCGTACATCTTGAGCTTGTCGAGGTTTCCGGTTCATCGGAGACCGTGAGCTGCTTTATTGCGGCTTTCTACTTGTATGAAATTACAGGGTAGTGATTTAAGTCAACTTTAAATCCGGGTAGGTTACGGATTATCCCGCGGATGATAGAGATTTGTCCCTTTGGCATGAGTAGCCGATGCTGCTATAGCAGTTGGAGTATTTCCTATGCGGTATATATGTATGTATGGATAGAGAGGCTTCTATTGAGCTTAACTAGCAACAAGGAATTTTTAGACCCTCTAGGGGTTAGATAGAGTGGCACCCCTTAGGCAGGGAGAGTGGTATTTCAGGGGCTTCCACGGGGCCAGAGATTAGAACAGGGGCTACCCTTTAAGACCCTCCTCGAGGCCCTTCTTTATACACAAAAAGGGAGCTGAGACAAGGATAAAACACAGTACTGGTTTGAACGTATTCTAGGCACGAAGGAATAATGAAGCTCAAAAGGGCAGGATTTCTTTCCTAGCAAGTGGATTGATAGATATAAGAACAGGTAATTAACAGGTAATTAAGATTAGGATTCCGAACTCACTTGACGTAACGTTAAGACTTCATTAAAACATAAGTCAAAAGGAAAAGGAGAGCCTGGTCCTTTAGGCTAAAGGCCCTATAGCTGGATTAATAAACCTAACACTCTGCATAGCCGGGGGATTCCGTAGAGGTCATCAAAATAATACTCGTCTATTTATTGCGCCTACCTTCTGTGACCATTTATTGGTAGTATTTATACTCGAGAATTGTCCTCATATATAGCTGTTGGATAGAGTGGCAGCTGTAGGTAGGGAGAGTGGTGTTTTCAGGGGCTTTCACGAGGTCATATATTAAAACAGGGGCTGCCCTTAAGATCTCCCTTGAGACCCCCATTAAAGGTACTTAAGACAAGGATGACACAATATACTGGTATGAAGCTATCCTATGGACTAGGCACAAAGGAATAGTAAAGGTAAATAGGACAGTGTTTCTATCTTAGCAGAGAAACACAGAGAGGGAGAGAAATTAAGTAGTCATCAGGATTCATTCAGAACTCGCTTAGCGCAATAGTAGCTGCTTACCTAGCCAGTGGACAGGGTTGTTAGATCCTTAGCCGGATTACCGTCCCGACTCATACGGCCGGGGTTTCGCCCGGGGATAGGTCGGCCAGGGCCCCCTTAAAGCCCTAGTCGCTGCGTAGACCCCTTTACGGTAGACCCATTACGCTTTGGCATCTATAGTACGCCGTGTAGGAGGCGAGAAGGCATGTACTAGTAAGCTGAATGACCTGGTCCCTGGCTGGATTCGAAACGATCTATCTCAGGAGAGGATTCTTACTCGTAATTCCTCCGCTACAGGAGCTATATAGGATGAAGCCTCTAGAGAGCATACCTAGGTGGTATTCTAGCTCATTAGGCCTTAATCACAAATTAATTTAATCATACAATGTACCTCATCTATCTGCTTTAAATTATGGGGTCCCGATCGCTTTATGCTAGCCCATTAATTGATTTCTCGCAATATTTGCCGCGGATAACAGCTCCTTCGCGATCCCATCGCATTCAATTTCGGAATTAAAACATGTAAAATCATTGTCGCGCCTGAATGGCTCGGAGCGAAGGCTGCTCGGCCCAGCTGTGCGAAGATAGCATTCCTCTTCTAGCCCTGAGAGTTCCGGGGCCAGCCCTTGATCATACCACTGATATCCGCCTAGCCACCAGTTGTCTTGAGTGTGCTGTGATGTTGGTTCGTAAGATAGTGCCATTTGAGGCTCCTGTCCCAGGAATGGAGGAACTGGCTGGGGCGATAAAGCTTCATCTGTTATACGCGTAGTTTCATGTGCTAGTTGGTGGGTACCCATAATGTCAAGTAGAAGGTTCCGGCCTGAAACCTGGGGAATGGACCAAGCCCCGAGGGAGCTGTCTACTCCGGGTGTGAAGCCAGGCGTCTCGCATACTGGCTGACATATTTGTTGCGCTGTCTGGCAAAGTTGCCAATCTGGATAATCGGGTTGCTGAAACGTTTCAGGAACTTCGCTGGAGCCCCCTACCGTACTCTGGTGAGCCTTTCGTTCGGGTCGCATTCTTCGACAGAAACTTGGCACTAGTCAGCAATGAGCTTATATGTAAAGCGCAGGGAGACTGAACCTTTTCGGGCATCCATAGTGCGAACAGATATATCCCCCTTCGTGCGTGTGGATACGTTGATGTCGGGAGCGGCTGGATGACTGCTCATTAATTAGCTTTTTTTGGCTATGAAAAGCCATAACCGTACTTACATCCGAGAAACGTTTCCCACAGCCAAAGTATTGACATTGGTAAGGCTTTTCGCCCGTATGGACTCGAGTATGGACGATTAATGCCCCTTGCTGAATAAAGCTTTTGTAGCAGCCTGGCGCTGTACACATGTAGGGCTTCTCTCTAGTATGTGTCCTGTAATGCCTCTGCAAGTCCCATCGGCTTCTGAAACTCTTATAAAACGGTTAAAAATATAAAAGAGCTCATTATAATCCAGTGATTGTTACCTTATTGCATGCCTTCCAGCCACAACGGAATGGACAGCTTAAAGGCTGATGGGGCCCGCTGATGTCCAGAGCTTCCATTACTAAACTTTGTTCACTTGATGAACTGGTATGTAACCCATCGCGGAATCGAAAATAGCGTGTGAGCTAATAGCCCTATTTTCAACCATAATTCGATAAGAATAAGGGGAGTAGGAGGCGGAAAGAGGTGCGTAAAGAAAAGGCTTCGCAATATACCAAATCAAATTCAAGGCCTATTCATTTTGACGGAGTAAGGAGTCGCAAAATTGGAGTCTTCCAGTGGGTAGGATGGGAAGGAATTTATGGGATTTGGGAATCAGGTCTCGTTGTGCTTACTTATGCAGAATACAAAGGAGACCTGTTAATTTTTCAGATATCTAGTGGATCTAGCCGGTCTTGATGAGAGATACAGAGAGCAAGATGGGATTTAGCGCTGGTTGTCAAGGTTAAGCGGTCACCGCCTTGGCAAACAAGGACAATCCATTGTCTCAAAAGTCAATTCCCCGTTCTTATCCGCACTCCCTCTTCCTACGTTGTCCCCTACTTGACACGGCCCAGTGGGAAGTTAATGTGTGCCTACCGCCAAGCTCCATGGTATAGATTTTACATAATACATAGTGTGCGGCTACAGCCGTCATAGGGACGGGAAGGGTCACCCGAAACATGTAGCTGAATGTCGGGACGGTCGGGATGTACTAGTGCTTGTGTTCAGGTAGGGGGGTAGGCGGTGCCTTTGATACGAACGTCTTGGCTTCGTCGTAATGGTTGCCTTTGCAGTGGCAGGGGAAACTACGGGGCCACCCCCAACTATGTGGGCCGGCTGGTTCTTGGGCATCGCGCGTCCTCCAACCGTTGCTTGGCAATCTCCGCATATACCTTTTCTTCTACGAGTAGATGCTCGTAGATGCCACAGCCTGATTTTCATACAACACTAGCTATACCTCTTGGACCGACGCAGATTCGTCGCAGGACTACCAGTTAGACGAGTGGTACGATGCACCCAGCGGTCAATCCGTTTTTCATCAAATTATTCTTGGCGGCGGCAGGTGCCAAGAATGAGATATCCGTCACAAATTCTGCAACACCTCTGAGGAGGTTCATCACAGCGTGGGAAATAACTCGGTTCCCATGTGAACAGCATTTTGCCACAGTCAGCGGCAGCGGCCGTTGCGATAAGTCGTTCGATGACGCGCGTAAGTTTGTGATGGAGACACTCTGTGGCAAAGTCCAAGACAATTATTACAGCTGATCTGAGGAATACTGTTAAGAGTCCACGCTGTCTTTCGTACTCGTAGGGATGTACGTCACAGATCCCCTGCAGCGGCTGGGGCTGACTCCCTGCCGACCAAGTATTATCTCGGCATGTGAACTTGAGCCGCAAAACTAACAGCCGTGTAGAGAAGCGAAGGTATACACCTCACATAAATCCCTCATGTTCAAATTCTCTTCAAATCGCTGGTAATGGGTGCTGTATCGTGGCAATATATCCAGCTCATGGAAGGGCGCTGACTACAAAGCGTGCGATCCTGTCATACAATGCACTCAGCAATAACAGATGAAAGACTCATGTACGACCTTCAACACGACCTTCCTTCAGCGGTCGCATAGCCCTGAATCCTGGCTTCGCTGAGCCATATTGGCCAATCAGCACTGGCTCAAGAATGTTTCCGCCCATGCTCGCCAGCAAATGCAGTACCATCAGAGGAAGTCTGGCCACGGCCATGAAAACACACCTATGATGGATGTGCGTACGGTCGGCACGGCTACGGATGCCTCAACCAAGCATCGAAGGCCTGGTATGACTCGCGGACACATGCCCGTTGGCGGCCAGAAGTTCGGCTCGAGCCGACGTAAGCGGGAACGGGACCAGCAAGACTCATCAGTGGAGAGCTTTCTTCAGTTCTGGCACGTTTATATTGACCTGTAGCCCAAGCCTTACGAGCATAGTTAACACATCTTCTGCAGCATGACATGCGAAAAACAACTAGCGCCCCATGACGAAAAGTTCCTCTACTGCACTGAAACGTACGTATTCTCTCCCTTCGCGCAAGTTTGTCGACAACCTTCTCAATAAACTTGCCCCAGCCGTTGCTAAATATGTATTTTCCAGGTGCCGAAGTATCGACCAGCAGAGTAGCTCCATGCCGTCGCTCGTTTCTTTGACCCTTCTCCGGAGCTATGCGAATGGCCACTACCCATTCCTATGTCGGTAAGCTAGTGTCTAAAGACATCATACCTCGAGACCGTAGTCATGGCTCCCCTCAATACATTTCAGCAACTCCTCGTCAGCCTCACCAAACATGACGACCAGGACACATCATCATCGCTGTCATCTCGGCCCTCCGGGCATTCAAATATCGGTAAATCTAGCCTTTGGTCTCTGATGGGTAGCAAAGGCAGCAGCCAGGAGGCCATGACAGGCAGTTTGGGGACTAGGCTTAATGTTTCCTCATAAAGATGCTGTATTTTGTGACCTCTTTCTCAGCTGACTCATTATTACACGAGATAGCCTTGCTTGATGCTGAGACCATTTGCCTTCTGAATCTTTGTTTAATCCTCTATACGAAATATATTTAATGTCTCTCTTACTTGAGGATCCGTATGGAGTACTCAATGTCGAGGTTGTGCTGCCGGTGACCTACGTTTTTCGCGGCCGGACTCCACTCGGCGTCCTCGGCACCCGGTAGAGGCACGCCCTTGGCTTTCCGCTAATCGACACGCTACACCCCAGCGCGTGCAGGGTGAGCCGCGCGGCACTCTACCCACAGCCTGGTTCATGGCTCCATTATCGTTCTGGGTTCTGCCTTCGGTAACTTGCCGGGGGTGGGTACCCCAAGCTGCCGACCCTGGCTTCGTTCCGTAAGATTTTCTTCCGGCAAACCAGTCACATGTCAGTCATTAACCACGCTATCTGTGGCACTAGCAGATGCACTTCATTCGGAACAATTGATGGAGGATAGACCACTGGTGGTCCCAACATGGAGAATTCCAAAGAAATAAGGGTG
Source organism: Tolypocladium tundrense (assembly GCA_024340025.1). NCBI lineage: Eukaryota > Fungi > Ascomycota > Sordariomycetes > Hypocreales > Ophiocordycipitaceae > Tolypocladium > Tolypocladium tundrense. The sequence continues at coordinate 8,641 of JALHBX010000739.1, read as the reverse complement.
GGGATATTGAGCGACATCCACAAGCTAACCTCGGGCTGATTTCGTCAAATTGGAAAAAAACAGCTCGTGTTCGAAATTCTCCTCAGGGAGAGTTCTCAGGGAGAGTTCTCAGGGAGAGTTCTCAGGGAGAGTTCCTTGTGGTATTGGTTGGCTGTTTAGGAATGGCCTACTCAACGTTAGGTCGGCTTAGCCAGCAACGCGTATGGATAGAAGTATATTTACTCACTTTCCTTCGTCTTGTCTTCGCTGAGAGAATAGACCGGCACACAATGTTTGAAAATAGGCACCAGGACATTATCATCCTGGTGGCTTTGAAAACACGAGAGTAGCGGCTACTACTTTTGTAATTGCTAATTCCGCCACCGATGTTCAACAGGCACGGACGAGGCATGTAAAAGTGATTCTAGTGTGCAACGTCGAAGGAGCACGCCTTTGATTTTGGAAAGGACTGGTTCTCACAGACTAAAACGTCTAAGGACGGTATTTATTTGTGATGGGTCGTGGCTCGTCTCTTACGACTGCGCTCTTCCTCTCCAATAACTAATACGGCAGCCGGAACGAATTTAACGCTACGGCTGTACGGCCTAGCGTGCAGCTTGCGGTGGTTGTTGAGATTGTCTTGGCGGTTGAATTGATCCTTCCCGCAGAACTCACAAGCGAAGCGGCTGCGACCGTCGTGAATACTAGGTGTAAGGTTAGCTTTGTGCTATATGTAGGGTTTAGAACTGGATCACCTACGTCTGCTTGTGACGCTTGAGGTGCTCGTGACGTCGGTAAGACTTATGGCAGCCAGGATAGTCGCACTGAAATTTGGAACCGCGGGCCAAATCCACGGTGATGTTGTCAGGCTTTTCAAGGTCATTCCTCGCAAACATGTTCTGCGCCATCTGTACCTCTTCCAACCTGAGCCGAGTGCTTTCTGCCGCTGTTATCTTTTCAATGCGTAGGCGACCACTCGTCGGATGCATTTCGTGGGAGTACTGCCGATTGCAAATTGACTGTGAGGCTTGATCCCGCCCAAAACTCGGCAGTCCATGAGATAGTTTGCCTTTCTGAGGGAAACAACCAACAGGACTGTCCTTGTCATCTGACCATAGTGAAGAAGGGTTGGACACCGCAGAGTCAGAAAGGCTGTAGGCTGGAGTGGTGACGCAACCTTCGATTGTGCTTCTATCAGGAAGGTTTGCGAAGTTTGCGCTCTTGTCGTAGGTGCCGAATGGTGTGACTTGGTTCGTCCAGCGATTTGAAATGGCTATCGCGTCAAACCTGAAATCGTAGCCAGCTGTGTCCATGCCATCCATCCAATTCGAGGGCAGATTTGTTGCGATGCTTGGGGAGAGCACCGAGAGCATATGCTCAAGCCCAGAATTCATAAGATCTGGCGGATCCATGTCGTTAAACGGGAATGTGCTTGCAGCATAATTCAAAAGTCCGCTAGATGCCATATCATCGTCAATGTTGATGCAGAGATCATTGGCCATTGATCTTCGACAGACGGGAGTTTGAGGGTCGTATTTTGAAGTAGTGCAGGTGAGGTTGGCAGCGCCTGGAGCAGGGCCTGACATGGTCTGGCCACGCGTCATGGAGTTGCTTTCGAGGTCGAACCAGAATTTTGCTCAAGGATGTACGCTGGCTGAGGGCTGACGTGGGGTAGGTTTTGATTAAGGGTGTTGGGAGCTCGGGGGGGCTTTTGAGTATGCAGCCTCATGAAAGAGATACGCCTTGCCAGATATATATGAGCTACGAAAGACGTAAATGCATCCACGAGTCGAAACATCTGATGCCGCCGGCATACCTGCGAAACAGCGAAGCGAAACCGTCGTGGATGCCACTGGGTACCAAGGGGTTTGTCAGAGGCTCGCCAAGCTCCAGCTGCAAGAAAATGGACCGAGCCCCCTACCCAAACCATAGCATATCTAGTTAGCAGTAAAGTAGGAGTCACGACCCCGTACAACAGATGAATGCCAAGCTATCTCCACTATGAGGCACAAACTCCCCAGAGTTAGAGAATCAGGCCCGGCCGTCATCGATGTTGCCCATAGGTAGCGGTTACGGACAAACGATATATTTGTGACCAAAAAAAAGTCAATTACAGCTTCTCAAATTGACCACAGACGTGTATTGTGACATGTTCTCGTACTATCACAACGAAATTACATCCTTGTGCGATGCTGCACGAATGCTACTATCCCACCACACCCCTTCGCCCCATCCCCACAAAGACAGAGTCAGAAGCATTCCCAGACTCCAGGCAACATCTGACGCCTCGGTCAACGCAAATGGAAGGAGAAACTCCTCGCCTGCTGACTGCTACATCATAGCGTGAGTAACAGCAAAGTTTCAGTTCGACGGGTAACACTTTGACATGCCTGAAACTTCACTCGAGAAGACAGCTGGAACAAGGTGAACGATGCCATCAGGGATGCCCAAACAGCGCAATCTCCCAAGATGGGGCCCGTATCCAAGTATTCTTGCGAACGCGAAACATTCGTAGGCATTGGTTTCGGTCTCCACAAGCGTGTCCGTTGTGCCAAGAGGCGCTTTCTCATGCCGTGCGGAACCGCGATCTTAACCAGTGCGATTCACAGCCCAGAAGCGCTCATAGACGTGATTTGTCGAAATAGAAATTAAGGTCATGTTTTGGCATGCTGGCAGGCGTGGTGACTTATTCTATTTACGTTTCATCCAGCAGGGTACCAGTCGTCTGAGAGTTCATGCTGCAAAATTATGATTGAAAGGTCACTTGAAGAGTGTCATGGAAAAGGCCACTCAGAATCGGAATCGTTTTATCAAAGGCTTATGCCATGCATGTCATGGGTTCTCGTGTTCTCTCCCACACATTAGACGTTGCTCGTTGACTGCGCTCTGGTTCTCAACAGGGCGTAGACGTGACGCCCTCGGCGTCTACGCCGAGATCTCGGCTCGTTTGCTCGTGAAGTCTGCAATTCGTTCTGGCAGTTTCTCTCGTCCTGTACCTGCAGGCAGCGGACTCGTGAGCTGCAGTTGCTCCATATATTCACAGCGTGCTGCCCACGTCAATATGCACACCTGGGCCCAGATGATGCAGTTCATCTCGGCGGTACGCAGGAGAGGAGCAATAATCAGGCAACTAGGTAAGACATCGCTGCCTTGGCCTTACGTCGTCAGCGCTATACATGCGAGGAAGTAATAACCTCAATGAAGAAATATCGTCGAAAACAGCAGTGTTTCCCAATCGTGAGCCTAGACAGGCCACGAGGCAAGCCATTCCAGTTGCCGTGGCAAGAAGATAGTATGGATTCACTACTACAATTTACAAGTGTTCCCTGACCGTTTGGTTGTCATCGCCTACATATAGTGTGGCGCTCGCCACAGAACGTCCGTTCCCAAGTATTTTTCTACCTATCTTGATAGCTTGCGTCTCTCGCCTGTTGAGGAGATTCCATCGAAGGCTCATCATGTAGTCGTCGTCGTCACAAATTCCAATAGTGGATCCAGCACTTGGAGTTAGCTGAGCAACGCCTGCAAGCGTGTATGCCCTCTTTATTCAGGCACTCCCTCTATACCTCCATACACACCATCTAAAATGCAAAATGTCGGTGGAAAGTGGATAGTGTGGAGTTGAGGCTCTAGCAGTGGGCCTGACAGGTGGAGCCAACCGCGCAGCAGACCCTGTATATTGCGTGGCTTCGACGCGTGGCGGCGAAACTCCTGGCCAAGCTTTCCACTTCTCGTGGCCATATCGGCAGGGCTTGCGCAGCGTCCGAGTAGTACGCTGCCTCCTCCATGCTGTATTCCGCAGATACGGGTGGGATTGCTATCGGAATCTCACCAGGTCGAGCAACGGGCAGACTAATTCGCACTGCAAGTCAAAACCGAACGCAATGGTGCTAATAATATCAAACTTTTGTAGGTAATAGTAAAAGTGAAGTTCAGGAGATACACATCGGGGTAGTTTAAAGCCAACACGAAGGCCAGTGACGACGATCCAAATGCGCCTCGGCTGAGTCCATTCCCCGGGGTAATACGTGTCTCACAATGCTTAATAGTACCTAAGCTGCCATATTGTTGCCGCCTTGGCAGTTGCAGCAATACGGCTAAATCGCCGGCGGCGTTTGTTCAGTGGTGTACTGCAGCAATACACGGGATATATCCGGAGCCAAGATGCCCTGCCCAGGAGATCTAGACCTAGCTCGGCCGGCGCTTCTTTGCCAGGTACAGCTCAGGGTACTGCCCCGCGATTGGATCCAGAACATTCATTGATTGAGTGTACATTCGGTTGAGGCACTTCTGTCGCGCGCCAGCATTCCGCAAGTGGCCTGACATGACGTTTCCCGTGATTCACGGGCTGGAGATGTACCTGATATCATACCCCTCCCGTGGCTCCGCCGGTTGAGCCCGTGTCCGGGTTTGCCCCCTAACCCCAGGGCTGAGAGAGTCTCGTATTATTCGTGTAGAATTGTAGGCCTACGGAACCCGGATGGTCCCTTATCTTGTGCACGGACGGCCCCCCACGGGTTCATCTGTGGGGGCAGAAGGTGCCCACCAATAACTGGGGCCTTGTTACATCATCTTGGGTTCTGAACTTCAGACGCAACATGGCGGCTACGGGATGGGCCGGCTGCCGCGCTAATGCAGGCCGCCGGGAACAACGGTCGGAAAAGATCGGCCAATGAGTCGAAGGATCGCGGAGCCTCGTGATCCATGATGAGCCTCAGAAAGCACCGGATAGGTGATGCGAGGGATGCAGCCATATTGAGATTCCTCCGTGCAGGTGTAGTACGCACACTCTCTAGCAAGAGCAGCTATTCCATGTTGGCCTCGACATGGCCTATCATATACCTGCGTATGGGTATCAAAGGCGGAGTACGGCGGCCTGGGCGTTCGCTTCGAAGGCGCCTAAATAGGGCCATTCCGCAACCCCAACATGGGAGATGGCGCCGTGTGGCACGTTCTACACGTACTTTGTTGGTGCCCTGTACGCCGCCTTGGCAGTCCTTTTGTCTACGTGTAGATCCTTGACCAACGGCCGGATGCGTCGTAACTAGTGTCCTGGCTCCAGAGCTGCCACGTCAGCTGTATTAAACTTTGCTTCCTAATGGGAGCTAATCAGGGGCAGGATGGGTTTACTCTCTAGGCTGGTTCCTGGATGCAAAAGTTCATGGTTTAGAAATTCTGAGACGATTCACATTGCCCCACTTGACTAGCCGTGGCATAGGCCGCGATACCTGGCCTATCTGTTCTAATCAATGGAAGAAGTAAGTCTCTGAGCGAATTGAAATATCAAACCTTGCTGAACAGCGGGGGGGTGTATTTCTTGATACGATGACACAACAGTGGGCGGACGGATGGATGGATCAACGTTCAGGAACAAAGTACCAATGGCCCGAGGCTACCCGACTCTTCCAAAGCCTGAAAAATTAGCCAGCAATTGGTGGCCAACAGGTCGCAAGTTCCTGGAAAGATTCTTGCGGAACGAGGCCAGGATTACCAGCCTGAGCTTGCAACTGTTGCAAGCAGCTACTCGTAGGTATTTTCGCCGAGGTTCTCCACTCTGACATGCCTTGGAAGTAAAACCCCCGCTGTATTGCGGATTCATTCGGAGTAAATGCAAGCGACGGCTCCACATGGCCCACCTGTCGATTCGCGCAAGGAGACGGCGTCTCTGCCGGGAGCCGAGGACACCGAGTTGAGCATCGGCTGGGAAAAGGGAAGGGAGCCACCCGCCACGTCACCCCCCACACCCGACATCAAGTACAGACCTTGGGATTTGAGAGACGTTACATGTTCGTTTCGCTAGGAAACTGAAAAAAAAATATGGATAACCACGTAAACTATCGTGGATGCCTAGTGGGAGTGTGCCTGCGCATCACTCGGTGGCCAACGACGCGCCCCGACAACACTATTATTCTTGCCTTTTCGGAAGAAACAGAATTCCTTTATTGAAGTCTCGACATTTTCAAACCTACCTCACATAGCTAGTAGCGCAGGTCTCTCGACTATCTGTATTGACGCAATGTAGGCAACCACCTCACCTGGCCTTTCATTGCACCATAGCACATGTGATAGCAATTGATTATACTGCCGGCGACCTTGCTTGACACGGGGAAAATATATCATGCTACCGAAAGACCGTTGAGGCTATAAAAAAGCGGGTGGATAGTGCAAGCTCTCAAAAGGCTTAGGCTCAGATGACATCAAGCATATGAAGAGAGGGGATTGGTTTCTCTAGGGCATACGACTGAAATAATCTCTCTTAGGCAATGAGATTTATAGAGCTTGCTGATGTCTTCTATGCAGGCTAATATATACCCTGCATTTTTGTCTTGCTCAACTCGCTCTGGGCTATATAAATATTAACGCACAAGGCCATATTATCCCTATATACATTAGTAGGCCGGGTGAGATTTACGACATGATTGAGATCTACTACAACTACTCCGTATAACACAATACATATCAGACGCTAGAACTATATATTTCTTCTACTGAGGCACCCGGGAACATTTCGGTGCAAAAGTCTGGAATTTTCCAGCAGGGTTTACCCTTGAGTCTAGTCGTGATTATGGTAATGGATCGCCTTGGCCGATAATAATCTCCGCCGAGATAGAATACGTATCGTGGTAGGATGCTTTTCAGATTAAGGTTGGAATTTAGCTATGATTAGACACCAGAGGGTTGCTCTCTATCTCCCAGACAAGGGTGGCTTGGTTTCGTCGCGTGACAAACCACTTGTTCACTATGAACGGGACGGGCGGCGCACAAGACATACTCAAACACTCAAAACGCAAGAGCAAACATTTTAAAACTGCAGCTGCTTGTAGGATGAAAGTGCTCTTGCTGGCGACTACGTTGGCTTTTGACCTGGTAACAATAAGAAATTCTACCTGCCCCTATATTAATTACTGAACCCCAAAACGGTCCCAAAGGGAAAGCAACGCAAAAGCAGTCCTCCGAGGCATTTAGGTTCCCGTAGGATCGCAATCAACAAATTGTCCGTCTTTCGTAGGCTGCCAGGTACTCCACAGAACGTTGCCCTGGCTGTCCTTAACCGTGAAATCCAGCCAGAAAAATATCTCGGATTGCACAAGCAATACCCTGATAGGTACTGATACGCCCGCCTGTAGACGGGCCGTATAGGTGAACTCCGCTTCCTTCTCTTGGACGTGATAGCCAGAGGAAATATCAGCGTTTCCTTGGGTGAAGCCAGAAATTGACTTATTCCCAATCCAAGCAAAAGCAGCATCATCTGCTTTAGAAATCGTGAAATGATAATAATCCGTCTTCAATGGCTTGAAGTATCCAGTGTATTGTATGATGAAGAATTCCGATGCGTCAGTATAGGGGGCTGCGCTGGTCCCGATATCTTGACCGTAGATCTTTGTCTGACCTGCGAGATAGCCGGGCCAACCCACGATATTAGTAGTTCCATTAACGTACGCGGGTGGCAATCCTGCCAGGGACGTGTCCAGGTTGAACTTGTCCAGGTATGGCTCCCAATCATAATTGCGATTGTATGGAATTCGGCCAGGCCCATTGCCGTCTTCAAGCCTGTAGAAGTCCCAGTGAAACCCGGGATTTGGCGAACCACTGCAGCGACGGTGCGTCACTGGTGTTTTGTTCACCTCGGTTGGCAAGGGCTGCTGCGAGATAGGACCCCATCCTGAGTCGCAATGGACGAATTGGCCGTCTTTTGTAGGTTTGTTGGGGCTCATGACAACTTCGCCCTCGCTATCCGTAATCGTAAGATCTAGCCAGTAGTAGATCAAGGATTCCACAAGTATTACCCGAAGGGGAACTGACTCGCCCGCCTTCAACTTCTTCGTAAAGGTAAACGCCTGTTCTTGTTCTTGGACATGATAGCCAGAGGCAATATCAGCGTTTGCTTGGGTAAAGCCAGACAATGCCTTGTTTCCAACCCAGAGAAAGGCAGCATCATCTGCTTTGGTAATCGTGAAATGATAATAATCCGTCTTCGATGGCTTGAAGTACCCGGTGTACTGTAGGATGAAGTACTCTGACGCCACACTACCGGGAAGAAGACTGGTAGGGTAAATGGGTTGCCCATAGATCTTCTTCGCATCCGAATAAATAGGCCATCCCACGATATCAGTAGATCCACTGGCGCTGGGATACTGTGTACCAGCCAGTGCGTACTCCAGATTGAGTTTTGCCAGATACGACTGAACATCGTAATAATTGTTGTAAGGGATTCGGCCAGGTCCATTGCCATCATCTGCTTTATAGAATTCCCATAGAAAGCCTGGGGTCGGCGAACTACACGACGGCAGACTGCTGGTAGGGCTGGTAGTAGCAGTCGTGGACGTGATGGTAGGCGGCAGTGTAGTCGAGATGACAATGCTCGTTGCGACACTACTAGCGGTGCTGGTTGTAGTTCCCGTCTGGCTACCAGTATTGCTGTCAGTCTCCGTACCAGTTGCCGAGGCCGTGTTAACACCGGTGCCCGTGGCCGAGTCAGAGCCGGTAGCAGAGGCGGTGTTAGCACCGGTGCCCGTGGCCGAGTCAGAGCCGGTGCCCGTTGCCGTGTTTACACCGGTGCCCGTGGCCGAGTCAGAGCCGGTGCCCGTTGCCGTGTTTACACCGGTGTCCGTGGCTGAGTCAGAGCCGGTGGCAGAGGCGGTGTTAGCACCCGTGCCCGTAG